>CAJQZJ010000990.1:274948-324528 GCA_907164525.1 Lophiomys imhausi
AAGTAGAATAGGGGGTGCTGTCAGGCGCTGATATGTCTCGATATCAAAAAAAAATCTTGATTTAAGATAACTTCTTTGAATGCCATATTCTGCAGATCTCTTGGGGTTTTTGAAGATGCCCTATCCATCTCTTGTATTTAGATAAGCAAATGTTGCTTGTCTCTTAGCAACTTGATTACTGGGTAGTTTAGAGAATATCTGTGATAGACTGTCATAGTAGCTAACAAAGTGACATGTTTGCATGACTAGGAGTTTGTTTTAACTATCCTAGACCATTTTAGATGGTTGGTATCAAGAGGTCAGAGCTTCACATTTTATTTTTAAGTATCTCTAGGTATGATACCATTAGGAAGCGTTACCTTTAAATTTGTATCAATATACAAAGATCTATTCAATTGTGGTTAAATATCCTCTTAATTATCTATCAATATACCAAGATCAATGCCTATGTAGCCCAATATAATCTTAATATTACGTCCATATGCAAGGGTCAATACCATTGTGGCCAACTATAATCTTAATTTTGTATAAATATACAAAGATCAATACCGATGTAATCCAATACGATCTTATTTTTGCACAATAAACAATGGTCAATACCACTTTAGCCAAATAAACTACTAATTTTGTATCAATATACAAAGGTATAAGGGCATATTCAATAATCTGCCCCTTCTTCTTGGACCTTCCTGTGCTATGTCTATATCTCATTTTTCTCAAGCCCATGCACTCCTACATAAGAGAGGAAGAAGGATACAAAAAAGGAAAAGTAGGAATTCCCTGGGGCTAACCTCCAAAACCCATTAAGACAGGACCATTTATCAGCTTGTAGTCTCTTCCCCTACATATCAGAGTTTTCAGTTATCCTTCAAATAACCTAAAAGAAGGGCGGAGAAACACCTTCCCCATCCACTGGGCATGGGACGTCGCTCTCTTAAAGTGACTTCCTGCTGATTTGGGTCGTAGTAGACCTGTTTGGGGCCCGAACCCAAATGGAAAAAATGATTAAAAATGTTAGTACACTCCTTTTATGTTCAGTCCTTCTGTTCTCAGCTGTTTAGATGACCTAAGGGGTTTAGAGGCAGAAGCTGATCTTGCAGGCTTCACTGAGGTTCCTGCCGGGGCATTGTGTAGAGCTGAGCGGTCCCAGTGACTTTGGATTGCTGTGGTGGTTGCAGGCCCCCGATGGAGACAGCTATTGAGGAAGTCTGCCAGGCAGAATCAACTGGGTCACTCGTCCTCCTTGGTGCCTGATTCTGCTCTCTGCTGAGGTTTCCGCTGTCCAGCCGTCCCCGGTCTCCCCTAATGGACGCTTCGATTCTCCTGAAACGATAAGAACAGAGCCCTGCCCCAATCCCAACCCTAGGACAATTGCCCTCTTTTTTGTTTTTTCGGGGGGGTAGGGGGGGCTAGGTAGTACTTCTCCTGAAGCAAATTTGGCCTTCTGACAACATACAAAGCGTTATCTTTCAATCCGGGTTAAAGAAGAAATCATTCTGTCACCTTGGAGCTAAACCAGCTCTAGTGTATATATTTTGAGATCCCAAAGGACAATCTGCCTGCATCGAGAAGGCCTTTTGTAAGTAGCCTCCAAACCTAGGTCCCTCCAAATCCCCTGTGTGTGTCTCTGAACTCTAATTATTGGGATGAGGGACCTGTGTTTCTCATCTGAAGGGATCAAAGATGTGTTCCACCACTCCTGGATCGAAGTCTTTCTCTAATTAGAGTTTGCCCTGCATCAGGCTGACCCTGAGCTCCGGGATCTGCCCCTTTCTGTCTCCAGTGTGCTGGGAGCTGGGATCAAGGGTGTACTCTTCTTGAATGGTGGGACCAAGAGTATGCACCCTCACCACCCCGCTCCGTATGACTCCAGAATACATAAGACCACCAACTCTACGGTGCTCCCCCCCCCTCTCCGCTGAAGTCAAAGGCATGGGCCAATACCACAATTCTCTTGTATTTAACCTTAGCTCCACGTTTCTCTACACCTGGAGGTCTGCAAAACCAGGCCGAATGGCTGTATCCTCTATTCCATTCACAGTGTTTCAGCCCTGCCCCCTGCCTTTTTTTTTTTTTCAGTTAATAAATTTATTTGTTTGTTGCTTCAGGTTACACCCTTATCATATTGTCCTCTTTTCCTGCTTCCCAGCCCCACCCTCCCATGCTCTACCCCCTGACCCTTCCGTCTTGTTCCTCTGGGGTGGTGTGTCCCTGCCTACTTACAAAAGGCAGGCTGCAATTCAAACAAATTGTCCTTTGAGATCTCAAAATATATACACTAAAGGTTTGTTTAGCTCCAAAATATCAAAATAATTTCTTCTTTAATCCGGATTGAAAGGTAATACTTTATATATTATCAAAAAACCAAATTTGCTCCAGGAAAAATATTACCTGACCCCCCCAAAAAAAGGTAATTGTCCCAGAGTTAGGATTAGGGCAGGGCTCTGTTCTTATCTTTCCAGGAGATTTAAAGCATCCATTCAAGGAATCCAGGGACAACTGGACAACGGAAACCTCAGCAGAAAACAGATCAGACACCAAAGAAGACGAGTGGCCCAGATGATCCAGCCTTGCAGACTTCTTCAATAGCAGTTTCCTCAAAAGTCTATAACCACAACAACTCAAAATCGCTAAGATCGTTCAGCTCCACAGACTACTCCAGCCAGATCTTCAGTGAAGTTCTGAAGATCAGCTTCTGTCTATGAACTTCGTAGGACATCTAAATAGCTGAGCACAAAGGGACTGAACATCAAATGATTCTATTAACATTTTTAACCATTTTTCCATTCTTATTTGGGCCCCAAACAGGTTTACTACGTCCCAAATCAGCAGGAAGTCATTTTAAGAGAACAACGTCCCATCCCCAGAAGGTGGGGAGGGTGTTCTTCCACTTTGGTTATTTGATAGATAATAGAAAATTTTGTTATTTAGGGGAAAAGACTACAAGCTGTTAAATGGTCTTGTTAAATGGGTTTTGGAGGTTAGACCCAGGGACTTCTCTCTTTTGCTTTTCTGTATCCTTCTTTCTCTACTATATAGGAGTTAACAGACTTGAGAAAAATGGGACATAGACATAGTATAGGAAAGAACAAGAAAAAAGGACAGATTATTGAATATAGCTTTATACCTTTGTATACTGATACAAAATTAATATTATATTTGGCTAAATTGGTATTGATCATTGTATATTAATGCAAATTTAAGATTGTATAGGGCTACATCGCTATTGATCTTTGTATATTGATACAAAATTAAGATTATATTTGGCCACAATGGTATTGACCCTAGTATATTAATGTAAAATTAAGATTGTATTGGGCTACATCGGTACTGATCTTTGTATATTGATACAAAATTAAGATTATATTTGGCCACATTGGTACTGATCTTTGTATATTGATACAAAATTAAGGGTAACGCTTCTTAAAGGTATTGTTTGTAGTAATACTTAAAAATGAAATGTCAAGTTTTGACCTCTCGCTACCAACCGACATAAACTGTTTAGGATAATTAAGAAACGGAAACTAATAGTCATGAAAACGTGTCATTTTGTTAGTTACTATGACAGTCTATCACAGTTATTTTCTAAGCTACTCAGAAATCAAGTTGCTAAGAGACAAGCAATATTTGCTTATCTAAATATAAGAGATAGATAGGGCATCTTCAAAAACCTCAAGAGATCTGCAGAATATGGCATTCAAAGATGTTTTCTTAACTTAAGATTTTTTGATATCGAGACATGTCAGCTCCTGACAGCACCCCCTATATTACTCCAAGTAGAAGATGAGCATCGAAGAATCTCCAGTGGGAGATGATTAAATTGGTGGTAAGCCATTCTCTTGGCAAGAAAAACCACTGCTTCAACTGTAGACAGACTTCTGTCCAAAAAGGACAAAACTTGGAAGCAGGTAAGTCGACAGCCTAGCTCTGCCAAGACAGGGTATGTAAGTCCTTCATAATTCCTGCTCTACAACCAATGTCTGTCAGAGAAATGGGGCCAAATGGCTGAAGATTGATGCTGTAATGTATGGAGAGAAAATGGGAACTGTCCAGGCAGCCACTGGTATGTGATTTTTTAGTTTTGGAAGCTGCAGGCCCTGCACTTCCTATATAATCAGATATATTTATCCCTCTCACGTCTCTGAGGTGGTTGAAGAATAGATACCTAGAGTGTCATAGTTATATTTTGAGTTGTTTAGGAATCAAGAGGGTGTTCTGGATCTAAGAAGATATTTTTAAAATTATGAGGCAAGTTAGTATGAAAGCTGAGTTAGATATAGAACTTTAAACTCATGGAGATGGTTAGATAGCAGAATGTTAAAGTCAGGTGCCAAATACATATGGACTGGACATTGGGAATGTATGCTAAGCCATATAACTCTTATAATCATGGCCTATTTACTTCTGTTGTTTTGTATTGTATTTATAGTTATAAGAAAAAGAACCATTATTTGGACTGAAAGGGAGAGCAGTTGGGAGGAAAAATAAATACCTTAAACTAAAAAAAAAAAAGAAGGGAAGAGGATGGTGGGGCTGAGGGGGAGGAGGGTGGAAGGGTGGGACTGGAGGGGGGAGTAGGGAGGGGATTGTGATTGAGATGTAACTTGAAGAAATAAAAAATAAATTATTAAAAAATAAAAAATAAAAAATAAAAAAAATAAAATTAAAAAAAAAAAAAAGATTCTCTCACCACAGATCAGGAGTCATATGAGGGCAAAGAGCCTCTTCATTCACCGGGGGCCTACGAGGCAGTACTGCCAGTGAATGGTGTCTCATTGCTACTGGGGAAATACTAAGAAAAGACCAACAAACACACAAACCCACAAAAACAAAGAATATCAACAAAAAAAGAGAGGAAAAAGAGAAGGGAAAAGGAAAAAGAAAAAAGAAAAAAAAGAAGGAAAAAGAAAAAGATAAAAAAAAAATTATGTCCTTGTTCCTTTTGGTGTGTTGGTTGTAGTACAGATATCCTGTACGATATAGTTAAAATCCTACTATAAGTGAATAGATGCCATGTGCATCCTTCTGAGACTGGGTTAGCTCACTCAGGATGAGCTCCTCTAGATCCATCCATTTGGTTGCAAATTGCATGATTTCATTGTTTCTGATAGCTGAGTAATATTCCATTGTATAGATGTACCACAATTTTTTAATCCATTCTTCAGTTGAGGGACATCTGGATTGTTTCCAATTTCTAGCTATTACAAATAAGGCTGCTATGAACGTAGATGAGGAGACTTCCCTATGTCTCTGTGAGAGCTCCTTTGGGTGTATACCCAGAAGTGGTATGGCTGGGTCCTGAGGCAAGGTTATTCCTAGATTTCTAAGATATCGCCAGACAGACTTCCATAGTGGTTGCACAAGTCTGCACTCCCACCAGCAATGGAGTAGGGTTCCCCTTTTCCACACCCTCGCCAGCATGCGCTATCATTTGAGCTCCTTATCTTAGCCATTCTAACAGGTGTTAGGTGGAATCTCAGGGTCGTCTTGAGTTGCATTTCTCTGATGATTAAGGATGTTGAACATTTCTTCAGGTGTCTCTCAGCCCTTAGGGATTCCTCCTTTGTGAATTCTCTATTTAGCTCCATCTCCCATTTTTTGATTGGATTATTTGGTTTCTTGGCATTTAGTTTCTTGAGTTCTTTGTAGATTTTAGATAATAGCCCTCTATCAGATGTGGGGTTGGTGAAGATTTTCTCCCAGTCTGTTGGTTGCCGTTTTGTTCGAATGACAGTGTCCTTTGACTTACAGAAGCTTTTCAGTTTCATGAGGTCCCATTTATTGATTGTTGATCTCAGGTCCTGAGCTGTTGGTGTTCTGTTCAGGAAGTTGTCACCTGTGCCAATGAGTTCGAGGGTTTCTCCTACTTTTTCTTCTAGTATCTTTAGTGTGGCCGGCCTTATGTTAAGGTCTTTGATCCACTTAGAATTAAGTTTTGTACAAGGTGATAGGTATGGGTCTAATTTCATTCTTTTGCAAGTGGACATCCAGTTGGACCAGCACCATTTGTTGAAGATGCTGTCCTTCTTCCATTGTGCGGTTTTGGCTTCTTTGTCAAAGATTAGTTGGCCATAGGTGTGTGGGTCCATGTTTGGGTCTTCAATTCGATTCCATTGATCCACTGGTCTGTTTCTATACCAGTACCATGCTGTTTTTATTACTGTTGCTCTGTAGTACAGCTTGAAATCTGGGATGGTGATACCTCCAGATGTTTTTTCATTGTACAGGATTGATTTAGCTATTCTGGGCTTTTTGTTGTTCCATATAAAGTTGAGAATAGCTTTTTCCAAGTCTATAAAGAATTGTGTTGGTATTTTGATAGGAATTGCATTAAATCTATATATTGCTTTTGGTAGGATAGCCATTTTTATTATGTTGATCTTACCTATCCATGAGCATGGGAGATCTTTCCATCTTCTAAAGGCCTCTTCCATTTCTTTCTTCAGGGGCTTGAAGTTCTTGTTATATAGGTCCTTTACATGCTTGGTTAGAGTTACCCCCAGGTATTTTATGTTGTTTGTGGCTATTGTGAAGGGGGTTGTTTCCCTTATTTCTTTCTCGTATATTTGTTTGTTGTATAAAGAAGGGCTTCTGATTTTTTTGAGTTAATTTTGTATCCAGCCACCTTGCTGAAGTTGTTTATCAGCTGGAAGAGTTCTTCGGTGGAGTTTTTGGGGTCGCTTATGTATACTAACATATCATCTGCGAATAGGGATAATTTGACTTCTTCATTTCCAATTTTTATCCCTTTGATCTCCTTTAGTTGTCTTATTGCTCTAACCAGGACTTCAAGTACTATATTGAAGAGGTATGGTGAAAGTGGACATCCTTGTCTTGTCCCTGAGTTTAGAGGAAATGCTTCAAGATTCTCTCCATTTAATTTGATGTTGTCTACTGGCTTGCTGTATATTGCCTTTATTATTCATTTGAGTTTTTGATCTTAGCCATTCTGACAGGTGTGAGATGGAATCTCAGATTCATCTTGAGTTTCATTTCTCTGATGATTAAGGATGTTGAGCATTTCTTCAAGTGTCTCTCAGCCATTAGGGATTCCTCCTTCGTGAATTCTCTATTTAGCTCTGTCCCCCATTTTTTGTTTGGATTATTTGGTTTATTGGCATTTAATTTCTTGAGTTCTTTGTAGATTTTGGATAATAGCCCTCTGTCAGATGTGGGGTTGGTGAAGATTTTCTCCCAGTCTGTAGGCTGCCGTTTTGTTCGAATGACAGTGTCCTTTTCCTTACAGAAGCTTTTCCATTTAATGAGGTCCCATTTATTGATTGTTGATCTCAAGTCCTGAGCTGTTGGTGTTCTGTTCTGGAAGTTGTCACCTGTGCCAATTAGTTCGAGGGTTATTCCCACTTTTTCTTCTAGTAGATTTAGTGTGACCGGCCTTATGTTAAGGTCTTTGATCCACTTGGACGTAAGTTTTGTACAAGGTGATAAGTATGGGTCTAATTTCATTCTTTTACGAATGTACATCCTGTTGGACCAGCACCATTTGTTAAAGATGCTGTCCTTCTTCCATTGTGCCGTTTTGGCTTCTTTGTCAAAAATTAGGTGGCCATAAGTGTGTGGGTCTATTTCTGGATCTTCAATTCGATTCCATTGATCTACTGGTCTGTTTCTATACCAACACCATGCTGTTTTTACAACTATTGCTGTGTAGTACAGCTTGAAATCTGGGATGGTAATACCTCCAGATGTTTTTTTTTTTTTTTTATTGTACAGGATTGATTTAACTATTCTGGGCTTTTTGTTGTTCCATATGAAATTGAGAATAGCTCTTTCCAAGTATATAAAAAATTGTGTTGGTATTTTGATAGGAATTGCATTGAATCTATATATTGCTTTTGGTAGGATGGCCATTTTTAGTATGTTGATCCTACTTATCCATGAGCATGGGAGATCTTTCCATCTTCTAAAGGCCTCTTCCATTTCTTTCTTCAAGGGCTTGAAGTTCTTGTTGTACAGGTCCTTTACTTGCTTGGTTAGAGTTACCCCCAGGTATTTTATGTTGTTTGTGGCTATTGTGAAGGGCATTGTTTCCCTTATTTCTTTCTCAGCCCATTTGTTTGTTGTATAAAGAAGGACTTCTGAGTTTTTTTAATTAATTTTGTATCCAGCCACTTTGCTGAAGGTGTTTATCAGCTGTAAGAGTTCTCTGGTGGAATTTTTGGGGTCGCTTATGTATACTATCATATCATCTGCAAATAGGAATAATTTGACTTCTTCTTTTCCAATGTTTATCCCCTTGATGTCCTGTAGTTGTCTTATTGTTCTACCAAGAACTTCAAGTACTATATTGAAGAGATATGGTGAAAGTGGACATCCTTGTCTTGTCCCTGAGTTTAGAGGAAATGCTCCAAGTTTCTCTCCATTTATTTTGATGTTGGCCACTGGCCTGCTGTATATTGCCTTTTTTGTTTCTACGTATGGTCCTTGTATGCCCGTTCTCTCCAGAACTTTTAGCATGAAGGGGTGTTGGATTTTGTCAAATGCTTTTTCTCCATCTAGAGAGATTATCATGTCATTTTTTTCTTTCATCTTGTTTATATGGTGAATGACGTTGATAGACTTTCATATGTTGAACCATCCCTGCATCCCTGGGATGAAGCCTACTTGATCATGGTGTATGATACTTTTGATGTGTTCTTGAATTCTGTTTGCTAGTATTTTATTAAATATTTTTGCATCTATGTTCATGAGCGAGATTGGTCTGAAGTTCTCTTTCTTTGTTGGGTCTTTGTGTGGTTTAGGAATCATGGTGATTGTGGCCTCGTAGAATGAGTTTGGCAATGTTCTTTCAGATTCTATTTTGTGAAAGAGTTTGAAAAGTATTGGTGTTAGCTCTTCTTTGAAGGTCCGGTAGAAGTCCATGCTAAAGCCATCTGTCCCTGGGCTTTTTTTTGGTTGGGAGATTTTTACGGGCTGTTTCTATTTCCTTATTGGTTATAGGGCTGTTTAATCTGTTTATCTGATCTTGATTTAGCTTTGGTAGGTGGAATCTATCAAGAAAATTGTCCATTTCACTTAAGTTTTCAAATTTGGTGGAGTATAGATTTTTAAAGTAGGATCCAAATATTCTCTGGATTTCCTCAATGTCTGTTGTTATTTCTCCCTTTTCATTCCTGATTTTGTTGATTTGGGTTTTCTCCCTCTGTCTTTTAGCTAATTTGGCTAAGGGTCTGTCTATTTTGTTGATTTTCTCAAAGAACCAACTCTTGTTTTCATTGATTCTTTGTACAGTTCTTTTTGTTTCTAAGTTGTTGATTTCAGCCCTAAGTTTGATGATCTCCTGCCTTCTGTTCCTCTTGGGAGTGTTTGCTTCTTTCTTTCCAATTCACCTAATTTAGCTGTTAATTCGCTAATATGAGCTGTCACAGTTTTTATTTTGAAGGCACTTAGTGCTATGAACTTTCCTCGAAGCACAGCTTTCATTGTATCCCATAGGTTTGTGTATGTTGTGTCTTCATTTTCGTTGGATTTTTAAGAAGTCTTTGATTTCCTTCTTTATTTCTTTCCTGACCCAGTGGTCCTCTAGTAAATAGTTGTTCAATTTCCATGTGAGTGTAGACTTTCTGTTGATTCTTTTGCTATTGAAGTCCAGCTTTATTCCATGGTGGTCTGATAAGATACAAGGGGTTATTTCAATTTTCTTGTATCTGTTGAGGCTATCTTTGTGTCCAACTATATGGTCGATTTTGGAGAATGTTCCGTGAGGTGCTGAGAAGAAAGTGTATTCTTTTGTGTTTGGGTGAAACATTCTGTAGAGTTCTGTTAGGTCCATTTGGTTCATGATCTCTGTTAGACTCATTATTTCTCTGTTTGACTACTGTCTTGATGATCTGTCCATAGTTGTGAGTGGGGTGTTGAAGTCTCCCACTATTAAAGTGTTTGGATCAATGTGCGATTTAACTTTTAGAAGTGTTTCTTTTATAAATGTAGGTGCCTTTGTATTTGGGGCATAGATGTTCAATATTGAGATGACCTCTTGGTGGATATTTCCTTTAATGAGTATGTAATGCCCTTCTCTGTCTTTTTTTATTAACTTCAATTGGAAGCCTATTTTGTTTGATATTAGTGTGGCTACTCCAGCTTGTTTCCTGGGTCCATTTGCTTGGAAAACCCTTTTCCAGCCCTTTACTATGAGGTAGTGTTTATCTTCAATAGTGAGATGCGTTTCTTGTATACAGCAAAAAGATGGGTCTTGTTTGTGGATCCAGTCTGTAAGTCTGTGTCTTTTTATTGGCGAGTTGAGTCCATTGATGTTGATGGATATTAGTGACCAGGGGTTGTTATTTCCCATTATTTTGGATAGCTGGCTGTCCTATGTTTCTCTTTTGTTTAGTTGCTGTGGAGGTTTCTATTTCCTCTGTTTTCTTGGGTGTAGTTATCTTCTCTGTGTTGGAACTTTCCTTCTAGGATCTTCTGTAGGGCTGGGTTTGTGAGGAGATATTGTTTGAATTTGATTTTGTCATGGAATATCTTGTTTTCTCCTTCTATGTTGATAGAGAGTTTTGCTGGGTATAGGAGTCTGGCTGGGCACCTATGTTCTCTCAGGGCTTGTAGGACATCCGTCCAGGCCCTTTTAGCTTTTAACGTTTCTGAGGAGAAGTCAGGTGTGATTCTGATGGGTCTGCCATTGTATGTGACTTGGCCTTTTTCTCTTACAGCTTTTAATATCCTTTCTTTGTTCTCCACATTTGGAGTTTCTATTATTATGTGGCGAGAGGAGTTTCTTTTCTGATCTAATCTGTTTGGTGTTCTGTAAGCCTCTTGGATTTTCACTGGCATCTCTTTCTTGAGGTTTGGGAAGTTTTCTTCTATTATTTTGTTGAAGATATTTCCTGGACCATGGAGTTGGGAGTCTTCTCTTTCCTCTATGCCTATAATTCTTAGGTTCCATCTTTTCATTGAGTCCTTGATTTCTTGGATGTTGTGGGTGAGAGATTTTTTAGCTTTCTCATTTTCTTTGGATGTTGTACTGATTTCTTCCATCGAATCTTCCATGCCTGAGATCCTGTCTTCCATCTCTTGCATTCTATTTTTCATACTCACATCCATAGTTCCTATTCTCTTCTCTTGATTCTCCATTTCCTCTTTTAACTCTGACTGTGTTTTCTTTATTGTTTCCATTTCTATTTTCATGTCTTGAATGGTAGTGTTCGTTTTGTTCATTTCCTTCTCCAGTTTGCTTGTTTTTGTCTGGAGATCTTTCATTGCTTTATCCTTTTCCTGTTCAAGCTGGGTCACCTTGGCTTGGAGCTCTTTAATGATGTTATCGGTTGTTTTGACTTGTAAGATTGTGGCTTCTTTGAATTCCTTCATTGTTTTAAGTTCTTCTTGAAGGGACTTTATCACTTTCCATACTGTAGAATTGTCATCGTTTTCATGTGTTTTAGTTGTGGTGAGGTGGTTCGGGCTGGACGGAATAGCGTTGCTTTCTTTTGTTGGAGACATTTCGCTCTGTTTTTTTTTTTTTTTTTTTGTCTGTGGCCTCTGGTCATGTGGAATTTTTTTTTTTTTGCTGTCTTCTGGACTTGGGTCCAAAGGGGGCACTGTGGTGTAGGATTCGAGTTGCCTTACTCCACCCCTATAAGGTGAGTCATTCAGTCCCACCTCCCAGGTGGAGACCTAATTAATTCAGGTGGCGGAGCTGTGTACAAGTAAGCTCTGTTTCCCCACCAGAAGGGCCCATGCTAGTACATAAGTCCAATATACGACAGTTTCAAATATCTCGCAGTTTGCCCGGGGTTGTTTCCTGTAGCCGGTAAATCTGCAGTTCAGCTTCAGTAGCCTTGCTGCTCCCGCGGCTTGGAAACTGGCCAGTGATGTCACAGACTGCAATCTGTGGTCTGAAGGCACTTTCCAGC
Organism: Lophiomys imhausi; assembly: GCA_907164525.1. Classification (NCBI taxonomy): domain Eukaryota; kingdom Metazoa; phylum Chordata; class Mammalia; order Rodentia; family Muridae; genus Lophiomys; species Lophiomys imhausi. The sequence goes on from CAJQZJ010000990.1 coordinate 286,825, forward strand.
AGATCTCAGCTAACTTCCAAGGGTCGCAACCTTTCGCTAGATAATTGGTCTATGTGAGACCTAGGAGTGCCCAGCAGGGTGGGGATTATCTCTGCATGGTTTGTGAATCTGCCGGATGGGTATTAGGTTGGAGCTTACCAGGGGTCTCTCCTTTTGGGGGATGGGTGATCCCAATTCCCCGGTGCAGAGGCTTCCTAGCACGTCCGAGATTTGGAAGGGGCGTCCTGCCCAAGGATCTTCCATGGTCCCTGTGTAGCTGAGTGAGATTTAGAAGGGGTCATGCCCTTTGTACAGCATCCTGGAACACTTGCTGCCTTGTGATTGTTGACCCCGAAAACAAAATACTTCCGCGCCGGCCGCCGCCATCTTGGATCCCCGATGTTGTCCTTTCTAAACCCTTCTTCACCCACATGAAAGCCCTAGAAGTGGTCCGGCATGAGGCCTGGGAGCAGCTCAGAGAGGCGTATGAAGCTAGAGACCTGAGTGTGCCTCATCAGTTCCAGATTGGAGACACTGTACTCGTCCAGCGCCATCAAGCTGGGAACCTTGAGCCTCGCTGGAAAGGGCCATACCTGGTGCTTTTGACCACCCCAACCGCAGTGAAGGTAGCGGGCATCTCTGCTTGGATCCATGCCTCGCACATGAAGAAAGCTCCTGAACCTCCTAAGGATGAATGGAGATTGGAAAAGACTGTGGACCCTCTTAAGCTGCGCCTGCATCTCAGGTGCTCTTCAGATAAGAAATGACAACCCCCATGCTCCTCAAAACTCACCTGGCAGGTGGCTTCCCAAACTGGGGAAGTCGTCTGGTCAATCTCTAAGGTAGCCCCCCCATGGACATGGTGGCCCCCTTTGACACCTAATGTCTGTGCCCTGGTTGTGGGAATAGAAAGCCAGCCATGGGACATACCCGGTCTCTCTGCGGAGGAATCCAAACAGGTGATACCCCTCAACCATGACTATTCTACCGCCAATCAACAGGCTGGATATGGCACCATCAGGTGTAGTTACCCTAGGGCAAGAAGTCGGATAAGGACATCATCCTTTTACATTTGCCCCCAGGATGGGAGGACCAGAGAACAGGCTCAGAGATGTGGAGCCCTAGAATCCTATTACTGTTCCTCATGGGGCTGTGAGACCACGGGACAGGCCTACTGGAACCCCTCTTCATCTTGGGATCTTATCAGAATGAGTTGGAATGAAACTACCCCTGGAAATCTGCTCCATACCTGTGAGCAGAATGGGTGGTGTAACCCACTTAATATTACCTTCACTGAAAAAGGAAAATTAGACAGAGGGTGGATCAAAGGCTACCAATGGGGACTCCGGTTCTACGTAAGTGGCCCCGACCCTGGCCTAACAATAGCCCTTAAACTAACAGTTGAGTCTCTCCCTGCTGTTCCGGTGGGCCCTAATAAGGTACTCCCTGAACAAGGCCCCCTGGCCCCTGCACCCACGCCACCACGAAAAGAGATTCAACCTCTTCCAGAGGCTGCCACTTCAAGCCCAATAACAGGATTGAACTCTACCCCCCTGGCTCCGTCTTCTATGGGACAAAGGCTATTAAGCTTGATCCAAGGAACTTTTCAGGTCTTAAATGGATCCAACCCCAACATGACAGATTTTTGTTGGCTCTGTCTAGCCTCTGGACCCCCTTACTATGAGGGCATTGCTGTATCAGGTACTTTTAATAACATCACCAGCCATGAGGCCTGTTCATGGCATGAAAAAATTAGACTGACCCTAACTGAGGTATCAGGACAAGGGACTTGTTTAGGAAACCCACCTGCTGCCTATAGACACTTATGCAATGAGACCTTAGAATCCCCAAAGACTTCTGATACCAGATACTTATATCCTGGCATAGATAAGTGGTGGGCCTGTAGCTCAGGGTTGACTCCCTGTGTCACTACCAATGTCTTTAATGATACCAAAGATTACTGTGTATTAATACAACTTCTGCCTAGAGTACTCTATCACCCAGATGATGCCTTCATAGATGAATTCGACTTCCGGCCTAGAAGATATCGGCGAGAACCAGTTTCCCTCACACTGGCGGTGATAGTAGGATTGGGCATAGCGGCTGGGGTGGGAACAGGGACTGCTCCCTTGGTAACAAGCCAAGATAATTTTAAGGAGCTAAGGGAAGCTATGAATGAAGATCTGAGCTCCCTCCAACAGTCCATTGTCAGACTTGAAGAATCACTAACGTCGCTATCAGAGGTTGTTTTACAGAACAGGAGAGGTCTAGACCTGTTATTTTTACAGAACGGAGGGTTATGTGCAGCACTCAAAGAGGAATGCTGCTTTTATATTGACCACTCTGGAGTTATTAGAGACTCTATGAGAAAACTCAAAGAAAGGCTAGACCAAAGGCAAAGAGAGAGGAGCGCTCAACAGGGATGGTTTGAAGGATGGTTCAGTAGATCCCCTTGGATGACCACCCTCATTTCAACTCTAGTGGACCCCTTCTAATTCTCTTATTAATCCTTACCTTAGGACCCTGTATCTTAAATAGACTAGTTACTTTTGTTAGAGAAAGAATAAGTGCTGTACAGATCTTAATGCTTAAACAACAATATCAAAGGTTGACAGGGGTATGATGATGATGAATTTGATGAAACAAATGCATAGGTTCTAAGATTAGAACAACAGACCAGAAGGAGTGAGGAATGAGAGGAATAAAAATTTTGGAGACCCCCGTGGCAGGCAGTGGAGTCAGGCCAGCCACGCTCCAGGAACTGGCTAACCACAAAGCCGATGGTGAAGTAAGATTAAATTCATTCCTGAGAAAAACAGGTATAGGATGTTTCCTGCTGACTAACTAATGGGCTGGTACTTTCTACCTGCATTCCCCCTCACCCCCTTCAGTTATGGTAAACAATGGACTTGTACATTCCACCTGTATTTCCCCTCCCCCCTTGGGTTGTGGTAAATAATGGGCTGGGCTGGTACTTTCCACTTGTATTTCCCCTCACTTCTTTGGGTTGTAGTTTAAATACTCTACTCGTTCCCAAATTGTCGGCAAGGCTCCTACCCCTGCGTGGGATATGAGTGGCGCCCTCAGTACACTGATTCCCCCCCCCCTGAAATAAACCTCTTGCAATTGCATCAAGAAGGTCTCTTATGAGTGTTTGGGTGGCCGTGATATCCTGAGTGTCAGGAGTCGGGAGCCGGACTTCCCTCCCCCGGGTCTTTCAGTTCCATTTAATGAAGTTGATGCCTTTTCATCACATTTGTCAATCACCCCAATTTAATATAAAAATCGCTCTCCCTTTTACTGCTCAAATGGGTCCCTTTTGTTGCTTGCACATTTTAAGTAACATATGAAAAGCTACTTTGAGTCTATGTTTCTAACAACAGAGCCTAATGATGGCTGTAGGAGAAAGCCATTCATGGTCAGAGGAAAGAGAACTGTAGAGAAGCATGTTTTGTCTACTGAGACTGGCCTATCTGTGTATTACAGCTCTCTATGGAGTCATACACTGTGGTCATGCCCAGCTTGGATGACAGGAGGAAGAAGTCCCTCACTAACTTAAGGTCTGATGCCACAAACCCCATCAACAGAAATACCACTGAAAACAGCTTGATAAAAGAGAACTCAGACAACTTTCTGGCTCATTAGCAAATCTACAAGCTAGCACCTGGTGACAGAAATGTCACAGGCCATTTATATTTATTGTCTTGCTATATGCATCCATTATGCAAAACAACAGGGGTCCTTTTTCATTTACAGAGGAATGACACACGTGGTCTGTTGGATAGTGACTTTTAGGATGTATTTTTAATATTTTCAAAAAAGAGGAAATTCTCTTTTCTATAGAAAGGAAAGAACACAATAAGCTCTCCAGAGGCCAAAAAGAGAGCCATTAATGGGACTCTTTTTGGTCATTAGAATGGCAACTTTCTTGGAAAATGTATGGCTGAATGAAGACCTACCTGGAGCCAGCAATGTCTGGAGCTGTGTCAAGAATGCATTTCTACCTAATGAACACAAGAAAATGACCCAAAAGAAGACTATGGAATGATAAGGCAGGGAGCCCTTAGCTTAAATGGCAGCATGAAAAGGAGAACCAGAAAGGCATGCTTTCCCTTCCATCACAGCTTCTGCCTCACTCACTTATACATATGGATTTTGTTTTGTTGTTGTTGTTGGGTTTTTTGTTTTTTGTTTTAGCATAAGCTCTGAATCTTGAGGGGGAAATTTTAAACCATGAATAGTTTTATTCTACCCACTCCATCAGGTAGTACTAAAGATAAGCCACATACACTTTTATTCATTATCTCTATGCGTTAAAAAAAAAAAAAAAAATTGGCCTGGAAAGATGACTCAGCAGTTAAGAGCACTGTTGGCTCTTCCAGAGGTCCTGAGTTCAATTCCCAGCAACCAGATGGTGGGTTGCACCTATCTAAACATCTGATGCCCTCTTCTGGCATGCAGGAATACATGCAGATAGAGCACTCATATCATTAAATAAATAAATAAATCTTTAAAAAAATCCCATGTAGAGAAGCAGGTAATAATGTCTACAAATAGGCTTAAATATATGTGATTCAACTAGTTAGTAACTTACATGACTCGATTTTTAAATATCTGAAGGCATCTAACTGATATATTAAAGAATACAGAATATAGAGCCCCAGGCCATTATGTTACACCATTAAAAGATGAAGTAAATACATTTGCGTGCACCCAAACAATGAACATAGTACATGTTTTCCATAATGGCAGGAATTTACATGTGGTAAAAGGATGTTCCTGGCATTTTACAAAACAGATCAATTAGATCATGTTGCTGGTGATCCTGAGACTTAGGTCCTGAATATATCACATTAGCTCAATATCAGTGCAGATAACAATGAAAGCAGGAGACAGAAACAGGTCAGGCTGATAAGGACACAGGCCTTGAGTTCTTTTTCTTGGCTGAAAGCCAGAAATGTCTTTTTTACTCTCTAGGCCACTGGTCAGAACTACAAGAAGTATTTGGGGGCCCTGGTCCATAATCTTTCTTTTGGTTATCTTTCCTCTCTCTTTACACAGCTGCCTGTGTAAGCTGTGTAAGCTGCCTGAAAGCTACACTTGAAGGTAAGACTGAAGTTCCAGCCCAGGCACCTGAGAACTAAAAGATACCTTGTGGGTGGGCCAAATAGAATGACCAGCTTACCTCCACTGCCTCAAGCCAGGCAAGTCATCATCTCTTAACATCTGAACCATGATTCTTAGTGAAAACTATTTCCTTGGTACCTTCTCTTCCATTCTCAGCTTCCGACCAATAATAAACTCCTTTCCTAACCTCACCCTCCTGTTGTTCATGATATCCAGTCCTCAAGTTTGAAAAGCAAAAGATAGCGCAGAATTTAGCTTGGGTTGTTTTGGTGGCTGTTAATTCATCATGCACCTAGCCTCCTGAACTCACTTGAAGTAAGAAAACCTATATCATTCTCAAAGGCCCCTTGCTCTCTCCCCAAGTCTCTACCACTCAAGGGTGTCAAGGACCAGCCTTGTCACACAGCACAGGGTCTTAGGATGGGACGCAGCACCAGCAATCTTCCAGGTCTGGCCTGTTTTGGGGCTGATGGCCCTGACTGCAAGGGCTGATGACTTGGGGGTGGGAGAGAGAGAGAGAGAGAGAGAGACATATGCCTTTTCTCTTCTGTAGCTCAGAGCAAGCCCTTTGCTGATGACTACCAGCAACCTAAAATGACCAACCTTTTTTCCTTTGGTTGGGGATGTAAACTGAGGAGGTGGTAAAAACAGCCTTGTTTTTGTAAATGATTGCAAGCCCTTGGCCTGCTAAGCATCAGGCCACCCCCTGAGAGGTCAGCAGCTAAAGTACACCTTAGCCAACTTATCTCAGAAGTTCATGGTGGAGCTTAGAGGTTTTTACCTGACCCATGAGTTATATGAAAATAAGAAGAAAGGGATGAGGACAAAGGGGCACACACACACACACACACACACACACACACACACACACACACACACCAGAAAGAAGAAATGGACGAAGCTAGGATGCAACGACAATTTTAATGTGGTGACCATTCTTTTTATACCCTGAGCGAGGGCTCTCTAAATCAAAGAAAGAATTACCTCATGGTTAAAAGGCATTTATCACAAGGAGAGATACAAACATTGCAATAGGAGGGCGCTTAACAATCACACATTATATTACTTAACTAAATATTGCTTTTCAGAACACAAGTTTAAGATGTCAGTATATTACATCAAACTTGACAAGGTATAAGGAATTATAATAAAACAGTTTGTGTATTTTGTCATTAAGATTTGTACTAAGTTTAGGCATTACCTTGGTAGCCTCATTACATCCTAAATTTGTGGAAAGTTTAAGACTCTTAATTGGATTTATGGTTTGTGTCTGTCTTATCACCTCTAGAGTGAAAGCTTACCTGAGGCCATAAATATGTGTCAGACCTGTCTCCTAATGAGATACACAATGTTTGGGAAGTGGATTTACTACATACAGCTATATGTTTTCTATCAACTATTTAACTTCTTTAACTTTACAATTGTTTGGACTGAGTCAGGCAGTTTGTAAAACTCTTATCAGAAACAATAATATCACCTTTATAGGACTCTGTGTGAGGTCTGGCCAAACAAGAAGAGTGCCGATTAGCAATGAGGGAATCTTCACTCCATGTCAGTAATAGCAGATGAAAGGGAAAGCTGGGTGTTAGTAAGAAGCAACTCTGGGGTGCATCTTTAGCATAGACTTTGTAAATGTCGGATAGCTTTTTAGGAAGCTTGCATGTTTATAGAACCCCTTTCTCAGAGAGCTTCTGACAATGCTTGAACACTGTATGTTAAAAGACCTAAGACTAGCAGATGGACATGAAGGAAGGAGCCTCAAGAGCATTTGGCTCCTGACACAAGGGCCCCTGCTTTCTCCCCAGACCATCAATTAAATGAGAGGCAAAAGATGTTAGCATTCCCTCTTCTTCCCCATTAGTTTCAGTTGGTCAACAGCTATTATAAAATTAGCTGTACCAAGACCTATGGAAATTTAGAATAGAAGATGAATGTTTAGTGTTTTCCTTAGGCATTTGTAAAATAAAGAAAAAGTATACTCGTATTGCTTTAAACAACTGAATAACTACTAAGATATCTACATGGATAGAGAAGCAGCAACTTCAGAAGAGAGGATGAGAATCAAACCAGAGCGGGACACTAGAGTCAGTGGGAAAACTTTTCTTTTTAGTTTAGATTAAATGATAAAGTGTGCAACCGGTGAAATGAATGATATAAAAATCTTACGTATAGTAGGTCTTCAATTATTGCATAGAATATTAAGAACAGATTGTCACCTTGGCAAGGCCTCATTTCCTCATTACTCCCACACCTCAGACTGAGGATTCCTGGGTCATGCTGACTTCCATTGGATCATGAGCTCCCCTTAAGTATCCTTTGGTATTTTATCACAACTCTTAGGTTTCACACACAATTGACCTATTTTCTATTAAATGATAATAATTTCATTATGTGGATTTAAATACACACACAGCTACTAGGCCTAGTGCTTCAAAGTGTCCCTTTTTTTTTTTTTTTTTTTTTTTTTTCTTGAGACAAGTCTTCCACTGTATATCAGGCTGCCCTAGAACACAATATGGAGCTCTAATTCACAGCAATACTCTTGCCTCAATTCCCAGATGTTGAGATTATGTACTGTACGTGAGCTATCCTGAATAACTAAATAATCTATTATTTTTAATTGAACATAAGAAGAAGCTAAAGCTCACAGAACTGAAAATTTTGCCAGGCCACATTTAAAATTAGTAATGGTGCAGAAAAGGCTTTGCATCCAGCTAGGTGATTCCAAAGCTCCTGCTAAGAATCCATCTTCACCTCTGAACCTTCAGCTTTTCATTATTGACATTCTAGACTCTCTTCTGCCTTGGGGACTCTACCCTACAAATCATTCAGAATCTATGTCTTAAGCTGTCCTATTACTAAGAATTCTTTGTTTCACCATAACTTATCCATCACTACCAAAAGCAAACAAAAGCATTGAAAATCATGAAGCATGAAGAACTTAAACTTTAGGATTCATTTTTTTCCTATGATCAATAGATACCATGTTTTTTTTCATTTGCTAGTTTGAGCTTTGATATTTTATAAAGACTATGTCTCTAAATCAGTACTGATGAGAAATTACACTGCGCTTTCCTTAGAATTTTTTTGTTTCCACAGTGTTTTCCAGACTGGGGCAACTTTTTGGGAAAAGCAGTGAGTGGTCAGATGGCAGCCTATTCAGAGCTCCATGAAGACCAACTGTTGGATCAGTGCTAATCCCAGGAGTAGATGCAGAATGTTTTCATTTACCAGCCTAGCAAATGTCAGCATCTTTTCTCTGATTACCAGTGCCTGACCTGCTTGCTAATTATTCCTAGCACTCTGCAGTCTGTTCTGTGATTTGGAAACAGAGAAGAATAGAGAGATATCTGAGGCAAGGAATGATTTGTCTTCAACCTCTAAATGTGAACCAATATTTAGGCTTCTGTTTGAAAGACATAGAATAAAATGCAATTTGGGAGCAGATTGTGTATATCAAATACCTAATTATATAAATGGTCTCTTAAGTCACAGGAGTGAGACTTAACCATGCTTATCCTTAATCCAAAAACTGGAAATACTAGGATTACAACTATACACACAATGTGAAGTAAAACACAGTCCATCATTTCTTCACCAGCAAGCACTGTTCACCAGTTCTTCCTGTTCCGAGCCCCACACTGTTCATTTTGGAACAAAGAAAGAATGCATGTGTCATTATTATATTTTCCCACACATTCAGCAGGTATGCAAGCCTTCCCAAGTATGACTTCAACACTTGTTTTAATGAAAATGTTATGAATCAATGCAGGACGGAGGAGCTGGTGCAGTTGGTAAAGTGGTTAATTTGCAAGCCTAGCACCTAAATTCAGATCCCTGGAACCCATGGAAAAAGATTGACGTGGTATCAAGAGTCTGTAAACCCAGCACTGAGCACTTGAAGCTCATTGGGAATAGCCAGGTTCACTGAACTGTTGAGCTTCAGATTCAATAAGAGATCCTATCTTTACCCTCTGATAAATAGAAACTGGCAGACATCTTGGTCATCCCATGAGTTTGTTTTTTCTTCCCTTTTCCTTTTAAAGCAGTAGGATCAGTGATTGATTAAATGCATGTTTTCAATGAGATCATTTTTTTCTACTTTAAAAAATATAACTTAAAAAATTGGGAAACAAGCAAACTATAATATATATATATATGAGAGAGAAATCATTATATATATGTATATATATGAGAGAGAGAGAGTGCAATGGAAGAAAGAAATCAAACATTGACTTCAGGTCCCTATATTCACACAAGTGCTTATACACTCATATGAACACATAAATACAACAGACAGACAGACAGACATATACACACACATTCAAATCAAAAGAACCAATGTACCTAGACTTTTGCCCAAACTTCTACCAAGTACCTCTGTGAACTTGACTAAAGAACTTGACCTCTCTGTAACTGCTTATCTGTTTTAATGTGTCTTGTGAAAGCTCACTGTAGTAGGTTATATTATTTACAAGTACCACTCTTTCAAACTTGTCTACAGTTTGCTCCATTTGGGACCCCCTGATAACCTGCCAAAGACAGAAAAGTAGTAATTCTCTCAAATTAAACTATTCACTAACTAAGCTAGATAGAGGAATAAAAAAAAAAGAAAAATTGTTTTGAGATTAGCACAGGTCGAAATGAGACTAAACACATGGATTTAAATTATAGGAATTAACCCAAATAACTGGTTCAGATATAAAGCAAAGTTTGTCCACCTATCTAACTTTGCCTATCTGGATTTGATAATAAACAAAGTATGTTTCTTCCTAAGAGAGTGAATGATTGGTATGGTCTTCCTAAGAAAACTGTGATTGCTGTGGTTGGTCTGACATAATATTTATTTTAGATTGTACTTTTCAGATAATTTTCCAAAACAGCTCTTTTTCCCAATATCCAGAAACACATCTTACCTGAAATACTCAGTGGCCACACCCATGAGGACCCCAGAAGGCTTTCCTAGCAGACAACGCACAGACAACCACACTCTCCTAAGAACAAGAGAGGAAAAGAGGAACCAAGAAACAAAACACTCACCCCACAAAACAAGACAAGATATCCGAACCTAGAATTGTGTGCTAATCTAAAAACAAAACAAACAAAAAAAGAAATACAAGAAATTACCTGAAACATCTTTCAAAGTTTCACATGTGGAGACCCTCTAACCCTCTTGAAGGCAGGGGTTAGAATCCTTAGGAAATGAGGTCTAATGTCAAGAGGTTAGGTCATTGGCAGTAGGCCCTTTAATGGGACACGTAGACTCTTCTGTTTCCCAGTCACCATAATGCAACTGATCCCTCTGCCATGCTTTCCTGCTCTAATGTACCATGTCTTCACAGACCCACAGCAACAAAGCTAGCAACCACAGACTGAGCCCTCTGAAACTGTGAGGCAAAGTAACCCTTTGTCTTACTAACTCTATCATCTCAGGTATATTTTGTGACAGCAACAATAACAACAAAAAATAAAACCCAGCAGGCACACCTATCATCTTATAAATACCCAGAAAATATTCCCTGAGAAACAAGTGGTGGCTGAATAGATAAATATTTCTAAGATTTAGGTTTAGAAGATGAAAGGTTTTGGGAGGTGAAATAGTTTATCATCAGTGTCTTAAAGGATAAAATTACACACATGAGGTGGTCCTACCTAGGGAAACCAGTCTCCTACACAGAGTGAATGGCTAACTGGGAAAAGGACTACACAGCCACACTTCAAACCACAGAGGGGCTTTGCACCTTTCTCAGTTTCTTTGTCCATCTTGTGACCTTGTGTGGGCCACATAAGCTCTCTGATTTGTGCAACACTTAACTATGTCCTAAACTACAGAAAGGAGTGCCTCACAGTGTCTCCCAAGTGCCAGGTGACTGTGTGTGTGCATGGGAACAGCCCTGTGTACAAACTTGCATTACAATGATTTAAATCTGGCCTTGTGCTCCAGAAAGCAAACTGGGATCCTGCAGACTCTTGAACCATCCATTGAACCTTTTCAAAAATTGAACTAGAATTCCAAAATATTGTCTTAGGTATTTCACTATAATATTTAGGAGGTGAGTGGTTTGTAGAATTATGAAGCCCACTAGAAATACTATGCTAACAGTGTTTTAAAGAAAAGACTTTTAATATAATTTTTGCTATTTATGCTCAAAACAAAGAAACCATGGTGAGACACTAATGTGGTGCAGCCTAAATAATAGAGCATTTAACTATTCCACTCTGTCAACTTGTACATGCATAGCTGCTTCAGGAGTGATAATCCTATATCCTCACTGGGGGTGCTGCTGGCAGGTGGCCTTTAGCTGTTTTTCTACCATGGGGTTGCTTGGCTGAAGAGGAAGACAGCCATCTTGTTCAAATTCACACCCCTTCCCAGGGATGACCACATCTGGAGACTGATTAGAAGCCCTTTGACCTATGCTAGGCAAAGCAGGGTAAAGCACTTCACAACTCCGTTTATACCTCCACTGTATTCCTAATTCAGTCCAAACTGCATTCTTCCCTTTCAATTGGTCCCCAAAACATCCCTAAGTTGGCCTCCTAACTGCTAAGTCCCCACCTCAGAACCTGCTTCTTATGGAGCTCAACCTACAATAATTCTCATGATAAATACTTTAAATTTCATCAATAGGATCTACTGCATATTCCATATATCACCCAGTAATAGAAATCCTGTTCCTCACTTCCCACAGGGTCTTCATACATTTGTTATATTATAGTTTTTAAAGTACCCCTAGAAAAACTATAGGTCAAGTAAAACCATTCTCATACCCTAGAAGAAAGTAGGTCAAGTACCACCAATCTCACATTAAAAATGGGGTATTAAAGTTGACTACATGAACAGCTTAACCAGGCTTGGTAATGTGTGTAACTAGTAAGGTAGTCAGTTACTCAGATAGTGGGAAACAGATTCTAATTATGATTTTATTACTTTTCATCTACACTTTAGATTTCCTCAGAAAAACTTTATGTATATTTAGGGTTCCTATATTTTGTGTGTCACTCATGGAAAATTGAAGCAGTTTAATCTTAAAATCTCTTATGAAATCTGCTAGCATCCTGAAATATCAAGATAGAACTTGTGTATGTGTTCTGTGATTATGGATGGTTTCTTTCTACAGTTTTTTTTTTTTTAATTGGGAAAGGTTGAGTTGTTTTTTTTTTTTTGGCTAATCTTTATTCATAAAAAGTGTCTGGCACGAGAACCTACCATAAATGTCATCAGAGAGGCTTCACTCAGCAACTGATAGGAACAGATGCAGAGACCCACAGCCAAACATTAAAGGGACCTTGGGGAACCCTGTGGAAGACAGGGAGGAAGGACTGATGGAGCCAGAGGTGTCAAGATTACAAGAAAACCTACAGGATCAACTAACCTGGCTTCAGAGAGGTTCACAGAGACTAAAACACCAGCCGGAGGTGCTCACATGGAATGGACCTAAGTCCTCTGCACATATGTAACAGTTGTGCAACTGGGTCTTCATGTGGGACTCCTGATAAATCAGGAGCAGGGGCTGTCTGTGACTACAACAACTGCCTTTTGATCCCTTTCCCCTAACTGGGCTGTCTTGTCTGGCCTCAATAGAAGAAGATGCAGCTAATCTTACTCCAACATGATAAGCCAAGGCTAGCTGTTATCCACAGGAGGCCTCCCCTTTTCTGAGAAGAAGGGGAGGAGGAATTGGGGGTGGGAGGGGAGAGGAGAAAGAGGGACTGGGAGGAGAGGAGGGAGGAGAAGCTATAATTCGGATATAAAATAAATAAATGACTTAATCAATAAAATAAAACTGTCTGGCACATGTAGAATAAGAAGATGAACTAGAAAATAATGTTTGTTTTCTTTACTTCATGAAAAATTATATCAAATTTAAACTTGTACATATGATGATGATATCTCCTGCAGGTAACACCATGCTTACCTGTTTTTACATACAACTTCTGTCCTTATCTCTTGCTGTGCCACATAAAAAACACACATCACACCAGGCACAAACATATATGTATATACACTTTGTTTACAGTGCTGGGGATCGAACCCAGAGCCACTGCATGCTTAGCAAGTACTTTACTATGCAGCTAGATTCTCAGCCCTCTTTTCACTTTATATTTTAAAGATTGCATTCATGAAGTTTCCCAGGCTAATGTTGAACTCACTTTCTGTAGCCCAGAAAGACTAAACTTTGCAATCCTCTTTCCTCGGCCTCCTGAACAGCTGGGATAGCAGACCTGACTTGCTGGCCAAGGCTTATGTGTACTTTTGTGGCAGCAAGTGTTCAGGCGTTTGCTTTGTGTAATCCTTTTAAAGACTCAGTTCCCACTGACTTGAAAAAATATGCCTGCTTTAGCTGTCAATTGTGTGTTTGCTTTCGGTGGTCTGTGCTCTGGTTTGCTCTTGTCATTTTTACAGTATTCATTAGCAGGAGTCAGCTTAAAACATATAGAAGATTAGTTACAAGCAAACAGACAATAATCTCCTCAACCTAACAACAAAATTATCTGGCTTGAGATTCTTAGCTTTGCAATTAGAATCAAAAGTAAAATTTTCTTCTCCAGTAGATATCCCATAATCAGTAAAAAAAAAAAAAAAAAAAAAATTCAAGAAAGAATTAAGCTGAGGCATGAGGATGACCCATGTATTCAGAGAAAGATCATGGGCTTACAGAGTAAAACCTTGTTTAAATAAAACAACCAAAGTGTTTTCTTTAATCAAAATTAAAATAGAATTATCTTGTTCTTGTGAAATTTAGTGGAAAATCTTTCCAGAAATTTTTTTTCAAATACAAAACCCAAATTTGGTTTTAAATTTCCAAGCACCAATCTGTCTGAGTAATTCAAGACATTGTAGAATATTGTGTGCTCCTTTTAAGAGCAAAAAGTACAACAGCTAAACAAAATGGCTCCGTGGCTTAAAAAAAAAAAAAAAAAAAAAAAGCTGGTCACTGCCATGTGACTAATTTAGGTAAGATAGGTTGACAATGTCCAGGAAATGTAAGGATGACAGTTGGATGGTAAGAGGAGTGAATCTGAGGTGTTTATAGAGACTGAAGTACTGAAGTGATGAAATCTGACTAGGATACTCCATGCCTTTCCTAAATGACACAGTCCAAAGCCATTGTAAAATTAGCATTGATATTTGGGGGAAGAAAATCTAAGAACCATAAGACAAAGGCATCAATTTCTGCATACCTTATGAGACCAGATTTCACTCTACAAAGGACATATCTTAAAAATAAAGCTTCTTCATTAATTATAATGAATTTAATTTCAAGAAAAATATCTTATTTTAAATCATGTTACTTGCCTTACATTTAGTCTAAACCTTTATAATCATTCCCTGGAGGACACTGGTAAAACTGACGTTCATAACTGTCCAAGGTGAAGCAACATTTCTTTTATTAAAATCAGCTTTCTTAAAATGACAATTGCTGGACATCCAAGATAAGCCCCAAAGTTAGATAATTGGCCCTATATATAGAAGAAAAAAGATCTCTGGGTTAAAACATGGATTCCAAAAGCCTAGACTTTCTTCATTACAGGAGGTTCTTGCTAATCAAAACATGATTCATGAAGCAAACTTGACTATAGAACATTTTGGAAATATGCAAACAACAACATAGATTTATCAAAGTTACAGCACAGACTTATCAAAGTGTGATTTCCATGTAAAGTCAAGTCAGAAAGACCTACAGAAGGCCATTTATTTCATCATATATATTATAGATCATTTGGTTAGAGTATAATCTTAGGTCAAAGACTAGTTTCTATTCAAATCATGCTATCAGCATGTCAGGGATACATCTTGTTCCTCTTTGGTCCACAAACTGAGTTCTTTGCAATACTTAATGAGATGGTTAATTGCTACCATTTACATCTGCCTACTGGATTTCCCATCCAAGAAAATGTAAACACAAACAGAATCTGACATTCAAGGATATTATGATCTAACATATTTCCTCATATTCATTTTATATCATTTACTCCTCAATATTTTGCAGTCAAACTACAACATCTATGCATTGTTAAAAAGCCTTGAATTACAATATTCCACTGCAGCTTGACTCTTCCCAATGCTTCACAAAACCCATATCGCTGTGATGGGAAATGGAAAGATGATTATAAAAGCCAGAGAGATTGCCAGGATACCTGCTGCAAGGTAATGTCTTCTAGACATGTCAGGAACTGAATCCATGAAACCTTGCCAATAGGGTTGTCTAAACAAGACGTGCATATTGAGAATGCCTGTCCACCTGCCGGTGTGGATGGGGAAACTTTGCAATGCCCACCCATAGATAAAGAACTATAGGATGTCAATGGCTGCTGAGAAAGGGAACATCAGTCTTCTTCAGGGATAAGGACCCACAGTTAGGCTATCCATCCCAAATGGTCAACATGAAACTCATTTACACACGAGCAACACTAAACGTACTCAGTAGGTGTGTGTGTATGTGTGTGAGTGTGTGTATGTGTAAACATATATATATGTAACAATTAAAGATCAGGTCAGAATTTGAGAAAGGGGAGCTTGAGAAGATATGGAATAAGGAGGGCAAAGACTGGAAATGTTGTAAATATAGTACTCATGTATGAAATTCCCCAAAAATAAACATGTAAATTTAAAAAAATTATTTAGAAAGCACTTTTCAAAGTTCTAATTATGGGTCATCTTTAAAATGGCTCTGATATGAACAAGAAAAATTAAATGAATTGCTCCATTTTAAACACAGTTCAGTTGTATTGTTTTATGGCTTACATGATGTGGAACATTTAATCATGTAGGCCAGTAAGTTCCATGAATCTGCTGTTATGGACAACAACAAACTTAAAGTTGTAGATGGTTTTCAGAAGATATTTGTTTGTTAAAATTTTATTCCCATAAATTCAAAAGAACTGTCCACATTCTGTTGCCCATGTCAATATTCAGTCATGACAAAATTTTCCAATACAAATCAATGTTTAGTTTTCAGACATTAGGACTATCAAATTTTGAGTAAGAAGATTTGATACTGAAAGACCCGGGGGAGGGAAGTTCCTCACCCGACACTCAGGATATCACGGCCGCCCCAAAACTCGCAAGAGACCATCTTGATGCAATTGCAAGAGGTTTATTTCAGGGGGGAAGGGGGGAAGGGGGGGCTCAGTGCACTGAGGGCACCACTCGTATCCCATGCAGGGGTAGGAGCCGCGACCATGATTTGGGGGAGAGTAGAGTATTTTATAGGGGAGCACCACAGATTAAAGGGGTGGGGGGAAATTACAGGTGGGAAGTACCAGCCCAGCCCATTGTTTACCACAACCCAAGGGGGAGGCGAAATACAGGTGGAATGTACCAGCCCATTAGTTAGTCAGCGGGAAACATCCTACATCTGTTTTTCTCAGGAATGAATCTAATCTTGTTTTGTTATCTACTTTGTGGTCAGCCAGTTCCTGAAACCCTGGGGGCCCGAGGCCCAATTGACCTTCATTCTTGGTTTCACCCTTTTTATGGTCAGCTAAGTTCCTGGGACCTGGCAGCTGGCCTGGCCCTACTGCTGACTTAGGGGGTCTCTTAATAATTTTTATTCCCTTCAATACTGAATCATATAACAAAAGCCACAAAACTTCCCATTATAGCAGGATACTAAGCAGAAACTAGAGACAGGGTTGGGGGAAACAGCAAGAGAGCAGTAAACCTAGGAAGAACTTGATATCTTGACTTCTGTTGAGTTATCCCTACAGAACTTTTTTTCTATGAAACTATAAAGGGACAACAGCAAGACTCTAATCTTCAATGCTTTTAAAGGGCAGTAGATTGTAATGAGTAATTTATCAAGCAGAGGTTTTTTATTGGGAAGGAAGCATAGAGTTTGAGGGAACACATGAAGTTTTGAGTCAGGTTTCTGGTCCCATTCCCAATGACTCGGGGAAGGGTCATTTTTGTATTTATTTATGGAATGGTCTTTGGCAGGAAATGATGTTCGTCATTGAGCATCCCACTTCTATAGCTAAAGATAATGAGAATGCCAGTCTCCCCTATGCCATAGATTTTACAGAAATAAAATGAGATAGTGTGGGAACAACCTTGTGAAACATAACCTATGAAGCTTAATGCAAAAATTGAGGAAGTACAGGACTCACAATAAACTTTTAACATACAATAAAGCTAATAACAAACTAATGCTTTTCCTAAAAGTTGTTTCTACTCTTCACTGTTATTATAGCAAAAGGAAATCCTGCTTATTAACATCCTATATGTATGGATCTGTGGGACCATCATTGTTGCCATCCTAGCCTTCCTTCTGAAAAGAAAAGTGAAGCTACTCAGGTTCCTGTGTGAACTGAGTTATTTCAATGCTACACCAAGACAGTGGGGATTCTGTTGTAAATAAGCACCAGGTTGATCACAAAAAAGCCGTTGGAGATTGGGGCTGACCTCAGGACCATCAGATACCAACCAAACCTCAAGTGGGTAGCCCTAACACTACCCAAGGGACCTAAACCAGGCTTCCACAGAGAAAGTCTCAGTTTAACATTAAAAAAAAAAAGTACTTAATAAAAACCGCAAATATCCTAAAGAGACACATTAACCCGTTTCTTTGGCCAAAATGGTATATCCATAAGGCAACTGAGAAAACCCCAGCAAAGGAAGACAGTACCTAGCACCCCCTCAAGAACGACAATTTCATATCAGAGTTCCAAGAATATCCAAAGCACTACAAACACCATCTGCTGCAAGTGGGGGTGAGGTGTGGTGGGGTGCAGCGCTGCTGACTTCCAGCTGAACCTGTGATTCTGTGGGGCCACTGCATGTGCCTCCGCCTTCCCCTCCCCCATACAATTAATAAAGCACAATGGGAGTCATGAAAGGTTAGATGGCCAAAAAGATGTTTCCTATCAGGGAACCAGAAAGCATGCTTGTGTTTGTATACAAGCTATTTGTTGGCTGCTTAGAAGTGAGCTCTTGCCCAGATTAACAGTTCATAATCATGAAAATATGACTATCACAAAAAACTTCAAAAGTGCATGAGGAAGAGAACCATTTCCACAGGCCTTTCTGTGTCCTTACTGGGTTTGCCTTCAGCCTTTCCACACCCCAAATGTTATCCACATTCTTGAGTGCCTTGGCTTTAGAAACAGCTGATGAAGAAGGAATTGGTTGAATTAAATTCAATATAATTCTTCAAATGGTTGGAAGGTCTTCCAAATTGCAAGAAATGAAGCTCCAACAGGCCCATGGTGGCCAGGGTTTCTCCAAATGCCAGTCTTCTGCTGTCTACAATGTGTTTTCTGCAGCCAAGCAACCGTCAGCTAGCTTACACAGGGAAAAAGCCTGGAAGCTAATTACAACCAATCATTCTTTAAACAGGGCCTGCTTGCTAGAGAAGGAAGGGTTCCTCTGAGGCTTCCTTTTGTTAGTGCCATTCAAACATCAGCCTTAAGCAGGCTGACTACTGCAGGACTATGTCCTGAATTCTGATAGCAGGCAAATCACCCTAGGGAGTTGTCCTGGCACAAAAGACTATAGCTTCTCTTTAGCTAAGAGGTCAGTATTCCCTGGGGTAGGGACCCTCTAAAGTTAGTAGTTCAGAGGCTTAGCTGCACTGAAATCACCTGGGAATTTCAAGAACCCCTGACCTAAGCCCTGAACCAGTGACCTAAGCCTGGAGCACAGGCACAGGTGACTATGATTCTCAGGCTGGTTAAGAATGTCCATTTAAAGTTGATGGAAGCTGGTAGCTGGAATATGAGCAGAGAGCCTCCCCGTGAAATGTAATTAGCAAAGGAAATTTGGGCACATTTGTTCTGGTGAGTTCAGGCCCTTCACTAGGCAATGGAAAATTTCTCACCAATTCACTGTGCTTTTGCCTTCAGCCCAGAGTTACTTTCCACACCATCCTATTCCCTTTTGTTACTTTCTGTACCTCTTAGTAAATGGAAAATTAAAAAAAAAAAAAAAGAAAGAAAAAGATAAGAAAAGAATGTCTTCTTGGGGAGAATTTCATTATATTTTATCTGATTTTCTTGACACCTTAGTTTTTCCTTCACTGGTGTTTATCACTTGTGTATATTCTTTGTAAACCTGTTTTCTGGACATTCTTGTTTTCCTGATACATTCTCTTTACTTGCAAACACTCTGCACATAGTGTCACTTTTGGTGAGAAGTTGAGAAGAGTAACTCTTAGTCTTCCCATGACTTCATACCCTGTAGGGTCACTATAATTCCCTTTGTAGATGTCAAAGTAATATGGATTTAAGTCCCTGGTCTTCTGACCATGTTGTTTGAGGTAACCTTTAGCTTTCTCTATAGCATGCTCATTTAATACAATAACCTGTATCCCTTTGAACTTGCTGTGTCATTTGGCAATAAAGAAGGAAACAGAAACCCAAAAGCATGTACAAAGTCAATTAGAAATTAAAAACATGAATTCTATTGCCAATCCTAAGTGTGTTCAAGGCCTTAGATAAGTATACACTCTGTACCCAGGGTAGATCTAAGCACCCTCTCCTGGCATCTTATTGTCCTTTTGTAAGGAGCTACTGTACAAAGGTTGATTTCAAACCAATATTTGCATGTGATACTCAGCAAGTTGTATAATCAGAGGGAGGGCAAGGAAACAACAGAGAAGGTTAGACATTAGACTCAGGAAGGGACCCTTTTCTCTTTCTTTCTATCAGTTATTTTTCAACAAAGGTTGTTTATTGTTTTAATAAAAGTAGACTCACAAATGTTGCTATGGCATGGACTCCTGTCAGCATTTCCATTGTACTTTTTGCTTTCAGAGGGATTTAAGAGCCATAAAACTTCCTCTGGGCAAAACTCTGGCACCAAAAAATAACTTGGCTTTTCAAAGGCTCAGCCATGAGGTTGTGTGTGTTTGTCTACATACCTGTGTTTGAAATGTTCATTTGATCATTCTTACATACAATTAGAATTATTCCTCACTGAATCTGTGTGGTGTTTTTAACTCAAAATTTCCTCCATGCACCATTATACATGAATTTTTAAAAGTCTTTATTACTTCTATGCAACAGATGTCAGTTTCCCTTCAACCCTTTCTCTCTGTAGCCTCTCAATGTCTGTACTAAAGAGATTGTTAATTTCTGCATTAAATTCAATTCATTATCCTGTTGTTGTAGTTTATGGATGCTCCCACTAATCCCAGCGCAGACCACTCAGAAGCCTACCATCAGCCTGCTACACTTCTTAAATGTCCATACAAAGAGTGACTTAAGTCAGCAGAGCAAAGTCCTTAAAGGATTCACTAGATGAGCATGGTGGGAATTGGAAATCATGAAAATTCTAGTTTTGTCTCTCCCTAATAACTTTATATGAAATCTCATAATATGTCTGTGAACTGCATTCATTCTCAAAAGGATCTATTAGGCTGTGTAGATCCCATCGCCACCATACTCTCACATGGAAGAGCCTGGGGCATTTTCCATTTTGAGATGCCCAAGAGCAATATCTAAATACCCTTCCATTTCTGGGCAAGTAGGACCATATCTTTAAAGAACTCCAGCAAATGAAAGTACTATGATTTCAACATTCTGATTCCAGTTCTCAAGCCTGGAACTTCAGATCTATTCACAGAAAAAAAAAAATGTACAAGTTCAAGACCAATCAAGCATCTGTGTCTCATCTGCGACAGCAAAGGATCCAGTCTTAAGTCAGAAGACCATGCTCTTGTTAATGCATCTTGTACTTGGATCTACAAAGGGAATGTCTATACAAAGCCAGTACTGTATTGTAGTCCTAGGCACACTGTTCCTGAGATGATTTTAGCCATGCTACCTTCTTCACAAGGAGCCCCATTAATGCCGTGAGCTGCCTGACATCCTCCTAACAAATTCTCTTTTTGTCTGACATTGAAATAGGTAAGCTGCTGTTGTTTACGATGAAATGTCTTACAGAAAACATATAAATCATTTAAGAGACTTAGAAACTTTCATTATTCACAATGTGCTCCTCTCTAGAAATGCCAAATCCCTGCACCTCCTACATCCACAGAATCAGAGCCTCATCTTCGTAAGATTCAAGATGATTCACATACACACTAGCATTGGAAAAGTCTTCACCTACTGTACTTCAAGTTGAACTAGTGAACTCTCTGTTTGAAGACTAGACCAAAATTCAGTGTACCCATTATCACCCTTGGAGTGCAAAAAAAAAAAAATTAAATTGTTATTTAATTCATGAATTTTATAGTATACTAGAGGGAGGATCCAGGTGTTACTTATCTCTGATCTATAGAATTTACATCAGCCTTATTAGAAGTTAGGCAAGGTATAGTGTAAGAGGAGTTAGATTAATATAAATTAGATTTAGAAAATATCTAGGGGTTTCTGATACAGTCTCTTAATCTGGGGCATGAAGATCAACTTGGCTGTGGGCAATTAGCTTATCAGTTTTTGGACTAAAAACAAGGTTGAAGCCAGGTGAAACAAGGAGAGGCTCTATGGACTAAAAACAAGGTTTATGGCCTGGCATTGTTTTCAGCTGCTAAGTGGGCAAAACCCAGATTAAGCTGAAGCCAGGTGGAACAAGGAGAGATCCTATATAAGGACAAGTGGATGGAGGCCAGGGGGGCCCATGCTAGAGATCTCCGATGCTAGAGAGTACTCACACTAGAAATAATGAGTAGTTTGTATTGTCTGATGGAGAAAATGCTGGTGGACTGACAGCCAGATCTTCCTGAGGCAGAAAGAAACTGCTGAGCAGAGAAAGCCTCAGCAAAGCAGCAAAAGGCCAAGGAATAAACCCTGTGGCTCAGCTTTTGCCTAGAGGGGTTTGGCCTTTCCAAACAGTGGCCTGAACAGAACTGTGGCCAGTTTCAAAGACTGAGGCAGAGCAGCAGAGTTGCTGATACAAAGAGAATAAGTTGTCTTACAGATGGCTGAGGTCTCCCAGAGAGAAGAAAGCCTCAAGCCTTATTTAAGGTGAAACTGCCATAGCCAATTTACCCTAAGTGATCTACGTCTGAGATATTCCGGAAGAAAGACTATACTAAGTGCATTAAAGGGTCTACTCCTGAGGTGTTCCTGATGACTGAGGACCTGCCCCAGAGACTGTATCCTTTCAAAAGGTTATGAAAATAGTTGTTATAGTTATCAATAGGTTTAGTGTTTATGTAATAGGGGTTATAGTTATTCATAGGGTTAGTAGTTACGCAAATGTTTATAAGTGAGTATGGTATCAACAAATACATATTGAATAATTAAAAAGGTTTGGCTTCAGTATAGTGATGATACAGGGACTCACATATTTTAAATGGTAGAAGTTCCTTTCTGTTGCCACTATGGAGATCCAGCCAAGGAAGAGATATCCAAACTCCATAGCTGAGCATGCCTGACTATAGAGTGGTGGCTGGGGGCCTACTGTGCCTAAATTATTTCAGTGACCATAAACACACACTGAAAAGCAAAGAATAGTGCTTCACAGATAGAGATGAGCAAAATTTCATTTATCTGGGGGTGCTTTCGGGATCAAGCAAGAACAGAATGCAATGGCATTACTGTCAGGACTGCCTTAAGTTGTAAGACAGGGGAACAGAACAGTCAAAGCTGAAACAGCATTTTTCAGGACCATTCCAGAAGACCTCCAGTAGAGCCATAGAGTTCCTTCTCAGCCTCTTAGCCACAGGTGCTGGTGTGTGCTGCTGCAAGGGAATGATAATGACCAAATGTGTAACTTAGTTTGGTCGCCATATGCAACAGGTCACACACCTGATCATAGAGGACAGCATTTTTCAGGGTGCAACTATGCTTGTCCCTGTGTCAGAGCACGTGCTGTTGGCAGTCCAGAGGTTTGTGCCAGCCATTCTGCTGAGTGATGTTTGGATTCTGAGCAAACTAGCCAAGGAGTCAGTGCTGTAGAATGTCTGTAGGTCCTAGAGATGGTGATATGATGGCTTTCTGTTCCCTCCAGCAATCAAAACTCAGACAAGTAGTCCCTTCTCAGGATGACCCCTGAATACCTGAATGTAGCACCTTAGGGGATAGATGAAGTGAATTCCCATCCCAGAGCCAGGCAATTGTACAGATTTCAGAGTTCTCCTCTTTAGGCATACAAGCATATAAGGGTTGTAAAACCTTCAAACAACAAGAGTTGTTGCTACCTGTCCGGACAAGATATTCTGAAACTGTCGGGAAGACCTCAACCTTGCCTTACTGTGAATTGAGAATTTTCATTTGCCGGTTTTTGTTTTGTTTTGTTTTGTTTTGTTTCTATTTTTTTTCTTTATTTTTTATTTCTTCAAGTTACATCTCAATCGCAGTCCCCTCCCTATTCCCCCCTCCAGTCCCACCCTCCCACCCTCAATCCCCCATCCTCTTCCCCCCATTTTTTTTAAGTTTAAGGTATATCTTATTTCCCCCTACAGTTTCCCCTTTCAGTCCAACAAATGGCTCTTTCTCTTATAATAAATACAATACAAAACAACAGAGGTAATTAGGCCACAGTTATGAGGGTTATATGGCTTAACGTACATTCCCAATGTCCAGTCCATATGTATTCGGCACCTGACTTTAATATTCTACTATCTAACCATCTCCATGAGTTTAAAGTTCTATATCTGACTCAACATTCATACTAACTTGCAACACAATTTTAAAAGCATCTTCTTAGGTCTATAACACTCTCTGGACTCCTAAACAACTCAAAATTTAATTATGAGACTCTTTTGCCGAAATTCTTAATTTTATCCTTTATTTCCTTGGATATATTGGACAGATATTTTCAAATACAGGGCTGAGGCTGTGGAAATGACTCAGCAGTTAAAGTCTTTTGCCCAGGTTAATGCAGGTGAGGGGGATGACCCACCATAATTTCAGACTCGGAAGATAGAGAAGGGAGAAGGCTGGCTAGACAGTGCAGCCTGAACAGAAAACTTTGTTTCACAGAGACTCTGTTTCAAAAACAACAGTGAAAAGTGACCTGGGAAGACTCTTGACATCAGCCTTGGGCCTTCACACAAATCACATATGTGCACATGCACCCACACACATGCAAATAGCTGCACATACATGCACATAGCACACATATATAATGAAAAAGAAAAATAAGCTCTGTGACTGTGGAATACTTAAATATGAAGTTACATTTCTTGACTTTGAATTATATCTTAACTTTCCATATGATTATATGATTGATGGACTCCTTAATCTAACAATATCTAAATCTAGATAAATCATCTTTAAGATAATATGGATTCAGTTTGTATTTACAGCAAATTAGTTCCTGTTAGAAGGGTTTAATCTCTTCTGTTAAAACCATTTGCTAATGTAATTATTCTTACTCCCCATTCTTCAAAGTCCTATTAAAGTAAACATAAATAAGTATTATTTATGTTCATTGATTAATCTATTTCTTAGGAATAACTGGGTGGGAGAAGTCAAGGGAAATTTATGTTAGTATAATTTTCTATAAAATTATATGTATATATATATATATATATATATATATATATATATATATTTCAAAATGATTTGTCTTCTTGGTCTTCAAGTGGAACTCCTAAAAACAGGAACAGGTCTGTCTCTGTTGCCTGCCATTGGGACCCTTTCCTCCTACTGGGCAGCCTCTTCTGGCCTCAATAGGAGATGTGACTATTCTTATTGCAACTTGATATGCCAAGGCTGGTTGATATCCATGAAGCTAAAGGTAGAAGGAATGGATGGGGTGTGGGGAAGAGTTGAGGGGATAGGACTGGAAGTAGAGGAGGGAGGGGAAATTAAGATCAGGATGTAAAGTTAATTAATTAATTGATTAATTAATAAAAAGTGAATTGTCTACTTTAGTATAATAAACTTATCCTTGTACAAGTGATACAAATAAATAGCTAAAAGTATTTGTTACTTTTATCATAATTGTGACAAAATTCTTAACAGAAGCAATAAGGAAGTGAGGATTTATTTGGGGTTTATGAAGATACCATTCATTATGATGAGGAAAAGTGGTGGGTAGATCAGCTATGCTCATAATAACATTAGGTTATGGGACAATTTATTCACATGTTGATGAATTGAGAATTAGAAAGCTTGGGTAGGAGATCTCAAGGGCTCACTTGAAGTGACCTGCCTCTGCCAGCAGCCAGACCTTAACTCTAAAGGTTCCAGAACCTCCTGAGACAGCATGGTCTGATAGCAGGAAAGTGTTAGGACACATGAGCTTGCTGGAGAGCTTTCAGACTCAAACAGTAATAACTTCCATTCAAAGGACCACAGCATTGTAGCAAACAGAAAAGGTTCTACAGTTACTCTGGAAATAGACTTTCACTTTTGGAAAAGAAATTTTAATTACAATTGTAATTCTTATGGCAATTTATGATTTTTTCCTAAGTGAGGGATTTTTGTTGGTTTTTTTTTGGGGGGGGAATTGGGGTTTTTGTTGTTATTCTTTTTCTTGGTTTGTTTGGTTTGGTTTTAGTGTTTTCTAGATAGGATTTCTCTGTATACCTGCCCTGAACTCACAGAGATCCTCCTGTCTCTGTCTCCTGAGTACTGGCATTAAAGGTATGGACCACCATGTCCAGCTAAGTGAGTTATTTTTAATGATACAGTTACACGTGAAATAATTCCCAAGCTTCTGCAGTGTAAAAAGTTCATTGTGGGGGCTCGAGAGCTGGCTTAGCAGTTAGAGCATTTATTGCTCTTGCAGAGGGTCAAAGTTTCATTCCCAGCAACCATGTGGAATGGTTCCTACCTTCCTAGTACTCCAGCTCCCAGGGATCTGACACTCTCTTCTGGCCTCTTCAGACACCTATACTCACATACACCTACACACACACACACACACACACACACACACAGAAACACACACTTAAAATATAAAGTAAACCTTAAAAAACAAGTACTGAGGACATAGAGAAAGTAACTGTGAAATACATCTGAAGACTTTTGTTTGGATTATCAGAACTCACCTAAGATCTGGGTATAGTAACATGTGTTTGTAATCTCAACACTCCTGTAATAAGATACTCTCACTCTTTGAAATCCACATTTAATTTTTCTGTTTTGTTTTTCAAATCTTTTTTAATGTTTATTTATTACTTCAAGTTACATCTCCATTATAATACCCTCTTTCCACCCCTCCCAGTTCCACCCTCCTACCCTCTCCTCCCTCTCCCACCCATCCCACTTCTCTGATGTGGAGTGTCCCTACATATCAGCCCCTCTCAGTTCAACAGTCATATGAAAGCTAAGAGCTTCCTCTTGCACTGGGGTCCTACATGGTAGCACCCCTAAGGCAAATTGTCCCACTAATAGGTAACAAAGTCTATGTTCCTGCTCCTTTTGGTGTGTTGGTTGTAGATTTTAATCCTTATTAATATTATGAATTTTTCCACTTATAGAGTGATCAAAACCTATTTGAGGTACTTTTGTTTCCTTAGGTTTCCTTTTCCCTACCTCTCTAGCCCTAAATCTAGGTTACTAAGGTGAATGCTAGCTTAAAATTTTCTCAATGTATTTAAATCATAAGCGTGCATATCTCCTTAAACATTCTCCTAAATTAATCATATTCAAAGTACTCTATAAATGGTAGTCTGTTGTTGTTATTGTTTGTTCTGGCTGCTCTGCTCTTGGAGCACTTAAGCTCCAAGTCTTTATCTTTACTCCTAAAATTTGCCAATATAGTAATTACTCAAATACATAGTAATCTTAAATTCTTTTTTTTATTTTTTTAATGTTTATTTATTACTTCAAGTTACATCTCCATCACAGTACCCTCTTTTCACTCCTCCCAGTCCCACCCTCCCACCCCTCTACTCCCTCTCCCTTCCATCCCACTCCTCCAGAGTGCTGTGGTACATCTACACAATGGAATACTACTCAGCCATCAGAAACAATGTAATCTTAAATTGTTTTAGCTAAGCCTTTATCAGCCTTTGAGTTTCTCGATGAGACAATTTCCTCCCTTGGCCTACACAGAGATATTCTTTCAAAATCTGTTCTTAATTCTTGCCCTTCTTTTTCCATATGCAATGCTCATTGCCTCACTCTTAATATTTACACCATGCCTCTTGTTCCGGGTGTCTGTACTGTCTGCAATATCTGCAGTGCCTCATCTCATGTGCACACCCGCCCACCCACCCACCCACCCCCGCTCAAAATTTTACCTAGCTAGGAAGTAGTGCATTTCTATCAATTTTTCTAATTACTCATAAATATGAGATGAAAATCCAACTCCTGAAATGTTCTCCCTCAATCAGATTTTAGTCCAACTATGAAGGCAACCCATAGTGCATCAATAAGACTAAAGGAAAGGATTTGGAAAATATAATTAATTTTAATCTGATATACAACATCAAACAATAATCACTACTGTGAATATAAAGCAAAACACAGGACTTTCTTTAGGAACCATAATGATAGTATTAAGTTTTTTTTCCTATCACACTAACATCAGAGATATTCACTACAATTACCTGTTAGCTAATTAACAACAACCATTTAATATATTCTACCATTTGATGTGTTTTTACAAACATATTTGCTCAGCCATGTTCATTGCCACTGTATTAACAATAGCTTGATGTGGAAAGCAAGCTTGCATTAACAGATGAGCAGTTACTGAAGATGTGGTATGTATAACCAGTGGAATTCTGAAACTCATGGGTCAATAGATGAAACTATACTGAATGAGGTGACTCAGACCCAGAAAGACAAATCTTGCATATCCTTTCTGTGCTGGCTAGTTTTACATTAACTTGGCACAAGTTAGAGTCATCTGAGAGAAGGGAACCTCAATTGAGAAATCTCATTCATCAGATAAGCCTGTAGGCAAGCTTATGGGACATTTTAATCAGTGATTTCTGTGGGAGGGCCACTCCTGGGCTTATGATCCTGAGTGCTGTAAGAAAGCAGGCTGATCCCTCCTGCTTCCAAACCCACTTGCCCCTCAGTCCACCTGTGAAATTTATTCTATTTCTCCTTCCAAGGGAGAAACTTGTATCCCCACTTCACCCCTACTTATTGCTTAGCCTCGCTGGGTCTGTGGACCATAGCATGGTTGTCTTTTACTTTACAGCTAATATCGATTTAAAAGTGAGTTCATACCATGTTTGTCTTTCTGGGACTGGGTTACCTCACTCAGGATGATTTTTCTTGTCTAGTTCCATCCATTTGCCTGCAAATTTCATGATGTAACTTGTCGTGTCCCCCCTTGTCCAGCAAGGAATGACGCAACTCACAAAAGCTCTTCTCCTGCAGTTTATTCAGGTCCCTTGAAAACAGTCTTCCGAATGCCCGGGCAGACCCAACCCACAGGCTAAATACTAAATGAACAGCCAATCAAGTAAAGCCACGTGGTGCTATCTTAGAGGCCCACGTATGCGGAAGCAAGCCAGATCAGCGGTCTTAGCCAAATATGGACTTGATTACCACCGAGAGCGCTCACCGTCGGGCTGGTGGAAGGCGGAGACCAGCACCATCTTTAAGGCGTGGCACGTTGCAGCTCTCTACAGTTCCTCCTTTTTTTTTAATTTTTTCTAAAGTTGGTAGAAGTCCCTGGAAAGGTTTCGTAATCCCCTATTTGGGGATCTCACGGTGGGCCTGAGCCTGTAGGAGGGCGGTGCTCAAACTCTTACCCGTCTCTGGGTCAGCCTCCCCACTCGGGACTGCCCTGTCTTAGGTGGCCGAGACTTACCCGTCAACTCTGTCACTGACTTACCAGACCCTAATATCCGTGGAACGAATACCTCAGTGGGCAGGGACTATGCTTAGTGAAGATTTACTTCACGGCAGCAAGCCATGCCTGAGGGGACTGGCCCGCCTCAATGGCGACAAGGGCTTGTATAATCATGGCTGCATTATGCTTTTGTGTGGCTCTCATTTTATAGATGCACCATAGGCAAACCAGAGAGGCTAGCATCATTAGTATCGCCAAAGAACCTACACCCGCCCACTCCTTAAGATGATCCATAGCCGTCTGTATCCAAGAAGTCAAGCCAGTAGCCAGGCTCAGATCCACCCGAGTGGAGTTGATGTGGACAATTGTTGCTCTCAGCTCTCTCATCAAATTTTCAAATTCAGCTGACCAATCCTGTAAGAGGAACTTTGACAATTGTCTAGACAAATTAGCAGCCTTTGTATAATTTTGATATTGTACGGAACACACAAACCTTGCATTTTCCACTCACACCCCAATTGTGCTAGTTGCCAAAGAGAATCAATCTGTTCTTGTATTAAATCTATGCATTGATTAACTATCATAAGACCTCCTTTGAGATGAGAATTTATAGAGGTATGAGTATCCAATGCCTGTGCCACAGTGGCTGAGATGTTATTCAGGGCATTGGCAGTCTGTATAGAACTAGACAAGGCAATAGCTGAGGCAGTAGCTCCCACAGCAGCAATAGTGATAGCAGTAACAATAGCTGCAGTGATGCCAAAATCTCTTTTAAACCTGAATAGCATCATGGTATTAGGAGCCTCTACAGGAACTGGTACATATCGAGGCATTCTAGTCACCACAGCCACAGGAAAGGCTGTGGCATTCCAACATAGGGCATAAAAACATGTGCCTGGAGTGCATACTAACTTTTCTTCACCTAAGGATGCACTCCCATTACTTACAATCCACAGAAAAGGAGGCCAGAGACATACTGGCGAAGCTGAAAAGCTCTTGTTGCGATAAGAATGAAACAAAGAATTCCAAGTACCAGAGCCACTACTGCTAGAGAAATCCAATCTGGTAGCAGACCCTAGGGAAAAATTACCTCTTTGATAAATACCTCCTCCAAGCATAATGACAGGTCCCAAGTCCATGCAACTTCCATTTACTCCACACAAAAGCCACAAATCAAAAGGATTGGTGGCAGTCTGCTGAGGATCCCTAGTAGATATATCAAGCATTCCTGTACAAGACTTATTCACTATATTACTAATCATGGGGCTAAAGGAAAAATAATCTTGTTGAACCCAAACTGCTCTGCGCTCCTGACATCCAGTCCAGGGAAAAGGTCCTTCCTCTCCTGTGGATCCTCTACAAAAAGGTGCCCAGCGTGGCTGTCTGGGGGGGTCCCGGTCAGAAACTCATGTGGGCCACCATCCTTCAAGGCGAGAATCATTGCCTGAAAACAAACCACCACTCCTACCCCCAAACCTCAATTGTGGTAAAAAATCTGCTGACTGCTGAGACAATTTAATGCATTTTGTATCATCTGACCTATTGAAGCTCATTAAAAAGCACAAACTACCCTTCAAGCTGACATTTCTATTACCCTCTATAGGGCTTCTCTGATCATCAAAGGGAAGGTAGGGTAAGACTAAGCTTCTATTACTGCTAAATAAGCATGGAAACACAGTTGCATCATGTCTGACCGGCATTGGCTTTGGGAATATCGACAGGATTCCCCATCTCGGCTCGGTCATTCCTGACATACTCACTGCTACTAACACCAGGATCTTTAGGAAGGTCTTCATGACGAATCTTCCTCACAAGGCATTCAGGCACCCACACTGGATCTTGTTGATCCTGAGGAAAAACACAAACAGACCCTCTCGCCCATGTTAGCACGGGGTCAGGCCCCCGCCAAGAGCCTGTCAGAATGTCCTTCCACTTCACCATGCTTTTAGGTGAACCATGGGAATCCTGATGTCTGTCCGCTGCTGAGCGGCCTTGAGCATCCAAATTGAAAAAATTTACAGTAAATAAGGCTAAAGACATTCTCTCCTTGGGGGTACGGCCTTGGCCTATTCCCCCTTTTTGTTTTTGCAAGCATTCTTTCAAGGTGCGATGAGCACGCTCCACAATTCCTTGTCCTTGAGGATTGTATGGTAATCCGTGATTAAGCTGTACCTCCATCTGATTACAGAAGGAGACAAAGGACTGAGCCGTATAGGCTGGTCCATTGTCCATTTTCAGCTGCTGTGGTTTTCCCCATGCAGCCCAGGCCTCTAAGCAATGTCCTATGACATTGCGAGCCTTTTCTCCACTCATAGGTGTAGCATGTATGATACCTGAGCAGGTATCCACAGATACATGAATATATTTTAAGGTTCCAAACTCTGAAATGTGGGTAACGTCCATTTGCCAGATTTTGAGTGGCATCAACCCTCTAGGGTTCACTCCCACACTGGGAGGATGATGATGAATCACACACTGAGGACAGTCCAAAACCACTTGTCTAGCATCTGCTCTAGACAAATGGAATTTCTGCTGTAGAGTTTTTGCATTTACATGAAATAATTGGTGAAACTGTCTGGCTTGGTCCAGGAATGAGCTCCAAAAAATGCATTCCATCCTGGTCCATTGATCAACTTTATCATTACCTTCACTTAATGGTCCAGGTAATCCTGTATGTGCTCTGATATGTTGAATGTAAAAACACCTTTTTCTCTGCCAGATTAAAACTTGTAACTCTTGTAATAAGGCACATACTGTACTACTATTCTTAATAGGACCTGCTAATTCTAATACTTTCACTGCGTTGACCACATAGACTGAATCTGAAATTAAATTGAATGCAAATTGACATCTTTTAAACACCTCCATTACTATTTTCAATTCTACTATTTGGGGGGAGCCCGGTTGAAATTGACATAACACGGGCTCTTGTCTTTCTATCAAATAGGCTCCACAGCCTGTCTTTGAGCCATCAGTAAACACATTTGGTGACCCTTGAAGTGGTACTGCTGAAGTAACCTTAGGGAATATCACTGGGTGCTCCTTAAAAAATGTTAGCAATGGATGTTTAGGGTAATGGTTATCAATCACTCCTTCAAAGCTACATTGCAATATTGCCCAGTCATCTACAGTGCCACACAAAATCTTAATTTGATAACTGGAATAAGGCACTATTATACTGGCAGGAGCAACTCCAAAAGACTGCAAGCATTGTTGGATACCATTCAAGGCTAAAGCAGCAAGTGCAGTGGGATAATGTTCTATTCTGTTCTTACTTGTGTCCACATCCCCGGGCAGAAAGATCTCCCTACTTTCAGGGACTGAACTGGCTGCTCTGTCTGAGCGGCTTCTGGATATGGAGGAGGAGTTGAAGGTGCCATGGCAACGGCTTTGTTTACGCCAGCTGCCGCCAGCATGGCTGAAGGCACTGTAGCAATAACTCCACCCACTCCGACTGCCGCTGACGTGTCAGGCGCCATGGCAACAGCTCCACCCACACCGACTGCAGCAGCAGCTCCTCCCACACTGACTGCCGCCTGCGTGTCCTTCTCTTTTACCTTTTTCTTTTCCTTTTTTCTTATAATAGTCCTCTCCAACTGTTCTAGTAGAGCGTGTAGCTCTCCTTCAGAATCCGTGCTCTCTGAGTCCTCAAAATCTCTAAAATCTCTAAAATCTGTAAGATCGGGATAGAGAGGAACTTTCTTTTTGCCTCCCTTTTCACTGTCTGCCTGCTCAAATCTTTCGCCTTTGTTACTTTCCTTTTCACTGTCTACTTGCTCAGATCTTTCCCCTTGCAGCAGTTCCAAGGCTGACTCTCCCTCTTTGATTGCATTACAACATCTCTGATCTTCTAAACAACTCCTCACCATTTTCCAAATCGGTCTTACTCCATGCTTCAGAGTCCCTTGCTCCCAAGCAAAATCCAAGTCCCTGCCCAATCTGTCCCAGCAGGATACTGTAAGATTCCCGGACACCGCAAACCACGGAGCCACGGAATCACATTCATTCAAAAATCTTTCTAGGGTAGACTTCTTAATCTTTAAATTCCTAGCTAAAAGTAGCTCCTGAAGAGCCAGAAAAATTGGGTGTGACTCAGACAACCCCATGTTTAAAAATTTACTTTCAGTTTGCAGCTTCCCCACGAAACTGTATCTTTTGTTCGCTATCTCCGCGAAACTTTACCGTACGTTCACTATCTCCGCGAAACTTCACCGTACGTTCGCTATCTCCGCGAAACTTTACCTTGTGTTCGCTATCTCCGTGAAACTTTATTGTCCTGATTTATCCCAGGAACTTACCAACGCGTTGCCCCTGACTGCAGGAGTTCTGAGTCTTTTCTGGGTTCCCCGTACGGGCCACCACTTTGTCGCGTCCCCCCTTGTCCAGCAAGGAATAACGCAACTCGCAAAAGCTCTTCTCCTGCAGTTTATTCAGGTCCCTTGAAAACAGTCTTCCGAATGCCTGGGCAGACCCAACCCACAGGCTAAATACTAAATGAACAGCCAATCAAGTAAAGCCACGTGGTGCTATCTTAGAGGCCCACGTATGCGGAAGCAAGCCAGATCAGCGGTCTAGCCAAATATGGACTTGTTTACCACCGAGAGCGCTCACCGTCGGGCTGGTGGAAGGTGGAGACCAGCACCATCTTTAAGGCGCGGCACGTTGCAGCTCTCTACAGTAACTGTTCTTAATAGCTGAGTAATACTCCATTATGTAAATGTACCACATTGTCTTTATCCATTCTTCATTTGAGGAACATCTTGGTTTTTTGGGGAAGGAAAGAGAAAATACTGGGAGAAACAACTGGAATTGGGGTGCATTTGGGGGTGAGGTGGAAATCTAATGCAATGGAAACTCCATGGGAATCTATGAGAATGACCCTAGCAAGGACTACTCCTAGTAATGGGGGACAGAGAAGCTGAATGGGCCATCTTCTGTACCCGGGAAGGACATAAGTGGAGGGGTTAGGATATCAACCCATCTGAAAACCTTTGACCTACAGTTTGTCCTGCCTGAAGATTATTCTGAGACCAGAATCTAGGAGAATTGTGATCAAAGAGACCACAGAGACTTCATCCAGCAACTGATGGGAACAGATACAGAGCCCCACAGTCAAACATTAGGCAGAATTTGTGGAGTCCTGTAGAGAAGTAAGAGAAAGGGTTAGAGGAGTTGGAGGGTTCCAGAATACCTTGAGAACATGGCTCACAGAATCAACTGACCGGGACTCACTGGGACTCAAAGAGATCAGGAGCCTATAAGAGTCTGAGCTAGGTCTCTGCATATAAGTTATGGCTGAGTAGCTTGGTATTCTTGTGGGAATTCTAATAGTTGGAGGAGGGGTTGTCCCTTACTCTTTTGCCTACCAGTGGGAGCCTTTTCCTCCTACTGTGTTGCCTCATCAGGCCTTGATGTGATAGTATATGTCTGGTCTTGCTGTAGCTTGCTATGCAATGTTTGGTTGATGTCCATAGGTGACCCGCTCTTTTCTGAGGGGAAGTGGAAAGGGGTAGATCTAAGAGAGAGAGAGAAGATGGGGGTGTGACTGGGAGAGGGGAGAGATGGGAAACTGTGGTCAGGATGAAATATATGAGAAAATAGTTGTCATCATCATCATTATCATCTCACTTCTACATAACTGGGATAGATTAAATTCAATAAAGAAAGATTCCTTTTAAAACTTAGTTGCAAAATAAATTCATGTATTTCTAAATTGAATACAAAGATTAAAACCTTTTTGCAAAATATCCATTAAATAGTTTAATTTTTGATTTAAAAAACAAAGACAGGAAGGAAGGAAGGAAGGAAGGAAAGAAGGTGGGAAGGAAAGAAGGAAGGAAAGAGGCAGGCTGAGCAAACTATGAGGAAAAAACCAGTAAATAGCATTCTTCCATGGTTTCTGTATCAGCCCCTACCTCCAGGTTCCTGCCCTATTTGAATCCCTACCTTAGATTCCTTCAATAGACTGTGACCAAGGATATATAAGTCAAGTAAACCCTTTTCTCCCTGAGCTGCTTTGTATCCTATTGTTTCAGCACAGCCATAGTAATTCTAAGACACTCTCTTATTTGTAGATCCCAGATCTTAATCTTTAGTTTTGAGTATATAAACTGACATAACCTTAGAAGCCAAGAAGGTTAAAGGGAACCATTTTGGGAGAGGGAATAAGGAGCTCTAGAAAGGAGAATAGCAGCACATGGGTGCTGTGAAAAGGAAAAGGGGGAAAAAGGAGGCAGGTGTCTTACTTTCCTATTACTATGATAAGACACAATGACCAAGGCAATTTACAAAAGACAGTATGTTTGGGGCTCACGGTTTCAGTGGATTATAATTCATGACCACCCCAGTCTTGAATAAATTAAGCTGGTAGTAAACAGGAAGCCCCATCCCTGAGGACTACCTTCCATAGTGTTGGAAGGATAGGTCTATGTAGCTATAAAACCTGAGAAACACAACAAAAAGCAGACATGTACAAGCTTCTTTTTGCAGCAGATGGAGACTGTTGGAGAGTTCACAGCTAGTCAAAATATAGAAAATATGTGACTGGATTTCCAGCCCCAAATGTTACATATATAACATAACCCCTACATGTAAGGCTCAGATAATATAATGGAAGAGGGGGTGGAAAAATAAGAGCCTGAGGACAAGGAGATAGTCCTTGATAAGCTACATGATAGTGTCTTCTGGAC
The DNA here is from genome assembly GCA_907164525.1 of Lophiomys imhausi. NCBI lineage: Eukaryota > Metazoa > Chordata > Mammalia > Rodentia > Muridae > Lophiomys > Lophiomys imhausi. Next base: position 322,222 of record CAJQZJ010000990.1, read on the forward strand.
AGGCTAGGGACGTTGTTCCCATAAATTCTCAGCAATATGGATGCCTGTACTAGACCTGCAAAATCTATATCAAAGACCACATCAAGATGGGTGGGGAGGATAACTTCACAGAACTCCATTCCTTCATAAAGAGCTACAGAAGTCGGTGGTTACTGGAGGAGGGAGAACCAGTTTTTGTTGTTGCTGTTGTTTTATTTTGTTTTGCTTTGCTTTGCTTTGTTTTGATTTGCTTTTTTGTTTTGTTTTCAGGGACAAAACCACAGTCCTAAGGGTTCATCCCTAAATGCATGCAAATAAGGGCAACACTAATTGGATTCCAGTGTGAGATAGATAGATAGAGAGATAGATAGATAGATGATATACATACAAATAAATAAATATAACACAAACCCAGAATCTTTGAATTGATAAATAATTATATCTCTATAGACTTTGCAGAATAATGTTTTGATGTGTAACTGTGCTGCAAAATAGCTAACTCAAGCCATATATCCCTTTCTGAATGTGTGCGTGAGTGAGGGGTGTGTGTGTGTGTGTGTGTGTGTGTGTGTGTGTGTGTGTGTGAGAGAGAGAGAGAGAGAGAGAGAGAGAGAGAGATATGAACACACTTAAAATCTCCTCTCTTTGTAAATTTACTGTATAGGTAAGACCATGGTGCAATATTTTTCCCCTGCATGGCTATCTCTCTTGAAATCTTGTCTTCCAAGTTCATCATTCTATTGTCAGTTCATCTTTCTATTGTCAGGGCAGAGGGCTGAGAATCTGGTAGTTGTTCAGTCCACAAGGCTGGATGTCTCAGGATTCCCAACCTGCTCCTGGAGTCCTAGAGGATTCCTGGAGAGTTTGGTATTCAGTCTCCATTGACATCCTGAAGGAGTTGGTGTCAACAATGGCCACAGCAACAGAATGATGAGATTGCCAGCTAGAATAAGGACAAGCAAGCAATGAACAGAATTTTCATCTTGCATGCACCAGAAGATGTGACCCAAATATTGGATGGGCCTTCTTCCTTCAAATAGTCCCACCAAAAACAGCCCCCAAGTGCCCAACAGTTTCAGTTTTAATCAAGTCCAGATGTAGTCAAATTGACAAGCAAGCGTAGCCATGGCAATCTACATTATTTCAGATTACAGGATTTCCTCCCTTTAAAAGCTGATTATTAGTCTATAGCATTATCTCATTTTTTTTACTGATTTATCTGTTGATAGACTCTTAGGTTGAATAAAAACTAATAAGCAATCTCAGTAGTTGTTCAGTCTTTACTGGACTCTGATACCAACAAAAGAGATAGCAGCAGCAGGGTGAAGCAACCCTTTTGTACTGGGAAGGACAATCAAGCAGAAGATTTGTAACTTTTCTTCTCTCATGCCCTCTGTTTTCTAGACTGCTACTGGTCTTCCTAATGGCTAAACATATTAAAAACTTTTTCACATAGTTATTGACCATATATATTTCAATTGAAAATGAGGAATTGGGTCCTTTGATATTTGTTTATTGATTTTACTTTTTATTTCAGCTTTAAAAATTTTTAGTTATTTCTATATGCTAGTCTTTCCTCTATATATTAATCCTTTGTCAAACAGATGGACTATTCTCCTATTCTGAGAGCTATCACTTACTTCATTCTGGTTTTTTTGTTTCTTTGTTTTTCGGTTTTTGTTTTTGGAGTTTTGGCTGTATAGAAGTGTGTTGGAGAATGGCTTACCACCAATTTAATCATCTCCCACTGGAGATTCTTCGATGCTCATCTTCTACTTGGAGTAATATAGGGGGTGCTGTCAGGAGCTGACATGTCTCGATATCAAAAAATCTTAAGTTAAGAAAACATCTTTGAATGCCATATTCTGCAGATCTCTTGAGGTTTTTGAAGATACCCTATCTATCTCTTATATTTAGATAAGCAAATATTGCTTGTCTCTTAGCGACTTGATTTCTGAGTAGCTTAGAAAATAACTGTGATAGACTGTCATAGTAACTAACAAAATGACATGTTTTCATGACTATTAGTTTCCGTTTCTTAATTATCCTAAACAGTTTATGTCGGTTGGTAGCGAGAGGTCACAACTTGACATTTCATTTTTAAGTATTACTACAAACAATACCCTTAAGAAGCGTTACCCTTAATTTTGTATCAATATACAAAGATCAATACCAATGTGGCCAAATATAATCTTAATTTTGTATCAATATACAAAGATCAGTACCGATGTAGCCCAATACAATCTTAATTTTACATTAATATACTAGGGTCAATACCATTGTGGCCAAATATAATCTTAATTTTGTATCAATATACAAAGATCAATA
>CAJQZJ010000990.1:339528-399631 GCA_907164525.1 Lophiomys imhausi
TTTATTTTTATCCTTGTACTTTTATTCCTTGTATGTATTTGTTATTAGTGTGAGTTTTTTATTAAAAATTATTTTTATAAAATATATTTGATCATGTTTATCCCTCCCTCCAACTCCTCCAGATCCTACCCACTTCCTGACCCACCAAACTTTATGCTCCCTCTCTCAAAAATAAGAAACATCCACAGAAAAGACAAAAATAAAAATCAAACAAACAGGCAAAGAATTTATAAGGCAAAAAAAAAATGCCAAAGTGAAACAAAAAGTTCACAGAAATAGCATCGAATTCATTTTAGTATAGGACTCCTGGCCCAAAACTACTCCTAGGCATGGGACCTGCTTTGAAATATAGTTGATACACCCACGGACACTCCACTGGGGGGGGGGGGGGGAACGGGTATTGCATTTGCCATTGGGAATCAGTTGCATATATGTTCTTGGTTAGACATGGGAACCTGTATCTACTTCCCTCTTTCAGTGTTGGGACCCCCATTGTCTTAAACCTGTGCAAATATTATGCATGCTGCCACAGTCTCTCTGGGTTCATATATGCATCAGTCCTGTTGTGTCTGGAAGACACTGGTTCCTTGAAGTCATTTATCACGTCTGGTTCTTAAAATATTCCCAACTCCTTGATGAAGATATCCCATTTAGTTGTGGGTCTCTGTGTCAGTTCTCATCTTCTGGGATGTGGGTTGTGTGAGGCACTGATCTTTGGTTACAGCTGTATGTCCTTAGAATTCATTTCATTTCTATCTTCCTTTAGAACAATGCTAGTTGTAGATTTTCCTCTGGGCCTATAACGTATCTAGTCTCAGATTCTTGGCCACTTTAGCAGGGTTGGATATGGGTTACAGCTCATGGAGAAGACATTAAATTTAATCAAAAAAGTAGTTGGTCAGTCCCATAACATTCTTGTTGGCAACAAATTAATACTTATTTTGTATTGCTACCAGTGCTGTTGCTTTTGCTTATTATTATTATTATTATTATTATTATTATTATTATTAATTATTATTACTATTGTTATTCTTCATTCAGGTAGCTAGCTTTTGTCTTTTATTTAGAAAATTAAGGCCATTTACATCTAGGTCTGTTATAAGAGGAAAATGCTAATTGCTGTCTTTTCAATGTTTTTCTTTCAGGTTTTTATTTAAACTAATCTGTATTGATTTATTTCTCCTTGAATCATCTTAGAGATTTGGTTATTTGCTACATTAATCACATTTGTTTTCCTAATTCTCATTTGCTTGTCTCCTCTTTGAGCAAGATTTAATCTTTCCCATGCTCTTATGGTCATTTTGTCTTATTTCCTCCTCTGTGTTGTAAAATTCCTTTGAACATTTTCTGGAATGCAAATTTAATGGTCATCAATTGCTTTACTTTATGCTTATCTTCAAAATATTTTTCTTTAACTTTGCTGATATAGTAGTAATGGAGGTTGTCAGTTATTTTCTTTAATAGCTTTAGAGTTTCTACTGAAAAAGAAGCTGCTCTTCTTATCAGACATTTGTTTCTGACAACCTTCAATATTCTTTTTTTGTTCTATACTTGGGATATTTTAACTACAATACAATGTATTACTGTTATTTTCTGGTCATGTCTTATTTGGGTTCTAAATGCTTCCTATAAATTAATGTACATGTCTTTCCCGATATTTAGGGACCTTTCTATTATTCCACTGAATAAATTCATGTTGCCTTTAACCTGAATTTCCACTGCTTTGTCAAAACATACTAAGTATAGACTTTTAGTTATGCCCTACACATATGGAAACTTTGATGATTTTTTCCATTATTATTTTCTTGTTGTAAAGCTCTTTAACCTTGCCTTTAAGTTCTGATAGCCTTCTGTTTTATGTATTGTATTGGTGATAATCCAAATTGAGATATTAATTGATTTAGTTGGTTTTCATTTTCAAGATTTGGTGTTTAGGGTTTGTTCGTTTGTTTAAAATCTCTTTGTTGAATTCTTTCATATCCTGTATTGACTTCTTTAATTTATTCACATGTTTGTTTGTGTCTTCTTTTAAGTTGTTGATTGATTTCAAAATTAGCCTTTTTGATTTCTTGTCTGATACTTCATCCATTTTCATTGTTTTAGTTTCAGCTACTGAAGAATTATGTATGTGCTTTTGAGGAGTCATTTTGCCTGTTCTTCACTTTGTGTTGTTCTCTCTCTCTCTCTCTCTCTCTCTCTCTCTCTGTTGAGGATTACATATTTGCTAATATGACTTTCTCTTCAACTGCTATGTGAGAGCCTTTTTGATAAGAGGCCTTCTCTGGGACTATGTCTCCAATACCACTTAGAAGAAAATTTGGCATTACAATTAACAAAGCAAACAAGCTGTAGAAATATAATAAAAACCAATTTAAAAAACTGCACCACTAGTTAACACAGAAAAGGAGCAGAAATACTATAGAATAAACAATTCAGTTAAAATTTAATAAAAGCAAAAACAAAAATAATAAAATAACCAAAAAGAGGAGCAGAGAAGAGAGGGAAGAAAGTTTTTAAAGAAGGGGGAATCTGGGGAAGAGAAATGTGAAAAAGTTTAAAAATCCAATTATAGAGTACATATATATATGTATATATATATATATATATATATATATATATTGATGATGCTAAGCAAAGAAAGATGAATTTGAAAAGTTTCTTCCCAGCCCCACTGATACTGGAATCTTCTAGCTCTTGGGTAGATAGTGAGTTCTAGCTAGAGTGTTGTAGCTGCTTTCCAATGACTATAGTCTGGTGCTGTATGTGTGCTGCAAACAAGGCTGCTCAAGGGTATGAAGTCAGTGTTAGAGCTGCATGCATATAGAAACTGCCTTTCTGGGCGTGCCAGACCCCATTGTTCGCTTATGGCCTACAGGTCACCCAGATTTCCATTTACTCCAGTGGACCCAGTCTGTACTAAAGTCGGGGGTGTCCCCTTTGTGTTGGAGAATGGATAAAGCAGAATACTCAATTCTCCACTTGTGACAGGAACTGAGGGAATGGCTTCTGCCTACCTGTCCTGCTTATGGCTTTTACACTCCAACCACAGTAAATCTTATGACCAGGAGACACCGAGGAAGGAAGCCAAGGGAACTCAGCATAGTGCTGGCCAATATCTGCACACCTCCCCAAAGAGGGCAGGCAACTGACCACTACTATCTCTACAGCCCAAGCTCTCAGCTTCTTAAACATCTCAGTGGATTCTTTCATGTCATTATCACTGTTTTTAAATGACTGTGGTTATCAGAGCTAGCAGTTCTTCTCATTTAATATATAGCTAAAAGTACTCATCTGTTAACATTACACATTTTTAAAAAATATTTTATGCCTGCATATGATCTCCAGAAAGAGTTTTGGGACTTCATCAGATTTCTCAGGAGATGAAAATTTATCTTTGGCCACCACCTATCGCACTATGGCTGCTGATACCAGGGCAGAATCATACATCATCAATTATTACAGACTGGGTTAGAGAAACATCTGTGCCCTCTGCTTCCATTCCTGATGCCCTAAAACTCATTTCCCATAGACCATCCAGAATCACGTTGGATAAAATATAACCAGAGTGACATCTTTTCTCTGCTTAAAATTTCATGACTTCCCAATGTATGTGCAAATGCCCCTTCTGGGATCTCTAGGTTTCTGGGACTTCATCCTTGCCTACCACTTCCACTTTTTTTCCCTCTTCTCTCCCACCCATCATGCTCTGCTCTGGAAACTCTGCCTTCTTTCTTCGTATTAGCCACGTCGTGATGTACAGGTCTCAGATGCTTCCTTTTTGTCCATGTGCCTGGACTTCAGTGTATCTGCGTCCTCATCACTCAAGTCTCAGCTAAACTATCAGCTCTCTAGAAAGGTTTTCCCTGACCATGCTATCATAACAACTAAGTGCTACCTTCCCACAGATGTGCAAGCCCTTCAAAGTGTCTTCCTCTTCAGAATGGCTTTCTGCATCAAAAACCAAACTCTCATGTTTAGTGTTAGGGACTCTAACCAAGCATTGCCTCAGAAAGGCAGAAATGTTGATTTTCTTCCATTTTTTGAAGCTGTAACTAAATGTGGTATGAACTTTATGCATATATGTTAATTTCATGAATAAAATGAGGTGATTCTTCTACAATTTAAGAATTGGTACAGAATTCCCCCAAAGTTGCAGAACCAAATCTTTTCTCTAAATTAAGACACCAGAAGGCTGGCCTGAAGAAAAATCTGTGCATTGGCTCTGATGCCTCCCTTCCAGAATCAGCTTTTATAGTATTGGAGAGTGTGACCTCCAGAAGTCTATTTCTCAAGACTAAAGAATGGTGCGTCAAAGACAAAAACAAGTAGAGGGTGTGCTCAGATAGCCTGCAATTCTAAATAAAAAGCTATTTGTGACCAGTGAAAGAGAGAGTTATAATGTTTGGAACAAATATGTGATACTCAGAAGCTTTTCTGAGGGGAATTGTAAATATAATTACTCACATAAACGAACAATATTATAAATTCAAATGATATACGATGTATTTAATTTCCCGTTAACTAGTTGGCACTCTCCTTTTATCTCAGTATACTTTTATAACATACAAGTGAATATGTAAATTAATGTTATTATAAATATTATTATAAATTATAAAAAAGCAATAGAAAGTTAGCACAGAGAACAAATATACCACTTATCTGTTGTCTCTACTAATACAAAGAGGTCAATATTTAATATCATTTTTACTACTTTAGAATGTATAAATAGGAGGATCCAAGATGGTGGCAGCTGGCTCGGATGTATTTTGATCTCGGGGGAAACAGTCACAGGGCAGCGGGTGTTGCAAGATGCTGTACAAATGGGTCTGGGGGGCTTGACACCCCTTAGTGTCACCCAAATACCCAGGGACCACTGGCGGTCCCTGGGCAGGACGCTTCCTCCCACTCTCGGACACGCACGGAAGCTGCTGAATCCAGGAATCAGGATCCCCCCTCCCCCACCAGGAGAGACACACTGGGTAAGTTCCAATCTAATACACAGCGGGCAGATTCAGACCCCATGCAGAGATAATCTCCAGCCTGCTGGGCAACCCCAGGTCTCGCACAGACGATCCGGCTATCTGGCGAAAGGTTGCAACCTGTGGAACTGCACTCAGCTCAGCTGCAGAGTGCCATCAGGCTGCAGATTGCAACCCACTGCGGTATATGGGAGCTTAGTCGACCGTGAGGTCACCTGCTAGTTTCCAGACCAGGGCTGTGGGAACGGCAAGGCTATTGGGGGTGAAGGCAGATTTACCCAACACAGAAGCCAACCCTGGGCAAATTGTGAGGTATTTGCAATTGTTGACTATCGGACTTTCTTACTAGTACTGGCCCTTTCGGCAGGGAACCAGAGCTTATGTGTACACAGCTCCACCCCCTGGATTAGTTAGGTCTCCACCTCAGAGGCAGGGCTGAATGACTCACCTTACAGGGGTGGAGTACGGCAATTCCACTCCCACACCAAAGCACCCCCTTTGGACCCAAGTCCAGAACACAGCTAGAAATTTGCAATGGCCAGAGGCACCAGAAAAAAAAAAAAAAAAAAGAGCAGAATGACTCCAACAAAGGAAAGCAATGTTATTTCATCCAGCCCGGACGACCTCACCACAGCTGAAACACATGAAAACAAGGACAATTCTACATTATGGAAAGTGATAGAGTCCCTACAAGAAGAAACTAAATCTATGAAGGAATTCAAAGAAGCCACAATTGCACATACAAAAGTGATGGAAAACACCATTAGAGAACTTCAGAACAAGGTGGCTCACCTTGAACAAGAAAAAGAGAGGACAATGGAAGACTTCCAGGCAAAGACAAGGAAACTGGAGCAGGAAATGTACAAAACAAATAGAATCACTCAAGACATGAAAACGGAAATGGAAACAATAAAGAAAACTCAGTCAGAGTTAAAAATGGAAATGGAGAATCAAGGGAAAAGAACAGGAACTATGGATTTGAGTACCAAAAATAGGATTCAAGAGATAGAAGACAGGATCTCAGGCATGGAAGATTCAATGGAAGGAATGAATAAAACATCCAAAGAAAATGAGAAAGCTAAAAAATCTCTCACCCACAATATCCAAGAAATCAAGGACTCAATGTAAAGATGGAACATAAGAATTATAGGCATAGATGAAAGAGAAGACGCCCCATTCCATGGTCCAGGAAATATCTTCAACAAAATCATAGAAGAAAACTTCCCAAACCTAAAGAAAGAGATGCCAATAAAAATCCAAGAGGCTTACAGAACACCAAATAGATTAGATCAGAAAAGAAACTCTTCTCGCCACATAATAATTGAAACTCCAAATGTAGAGAACAAAGAAAGGATATTAAAAGCTGTAAGAGAAAAAGGTCAAGTCACATACAATGGCAGACCCATCAGAATTACACGAGACTTCTCCTCAGAAACTTTAAAAGATGTCCTACAAGCCCTGAGAGAACATAGGTGCCCAGTCAGACTACAATACCCAGAAAAACTCTCTATCAACATAGATGGAGAAAATAAGATATTCTATGACAAAATCAAATTTAAACAATATGTACCCACAAACCCAGCCCTACAGAAGATCCTAGAAGGAAAACTCCAAACCAGAGAAGGTAACTACACACAAGAAAACAGAGGAAATAGAAACCTCCACAGCAACTAAACAAAAAGAAACACAAGACGACCAGCTATACCAAAATAATGGGAAATAACAACCCCTGGTCACTAATCCATCAACATCAATGGACTCAACTCGCCAATAAAAAGACACAGACTTGCAGACTGGATCCATAAACAAGATCCATCTTTTTGCTGCATACAAGAAACACATCTCACTATTGAAGACAGACACTATCTTATAGCAAAGGGCTGGGAAAAGGTTTTCCAAGAAAATGGACCCAGGAAACAAGCTGGAACACCACCCTAATATCAAACAAAATAGACTTCCAATTGAAATTAATTAAAAAAAGACAGAGAAGGGCATTACATACTCTTTAAAGGAAATATTCATCAAGAGGACATCTCAATATTGAACATCTATGCCCCAAATACAAAGGCACCTACATTTATAAAAGAAACGCTTCTAAAACTTAAATCGTACATCGATCCAAACACTTTAGTAGTGGGAGACTTCAACACCTCACTCACAACTATGAACAGATCATCAAGACAGAAGCCAAACAGAGAAATAATGAGTCTAACAGAGATCATGAACCATATGGACCTAACAGATATCTACAGAACGTTTCACCTAAACACAAAAAAATATACCTTCTTCTCAGCACCTCATGGAACCGTCTCCAAAATCGACTATATAGTTGGACACAAAGATAGCCTCAACACATACAAGAAAATTGAAATAACCCCTTATATCTTATCAGACCACCATGGAATAAAGCTGGACTTCAATAGCAAAAGAATCAACAGAAAGTCTACACTCACATGGAAATTGAACAACTTTTTATTAGAGGACCACTTGGTCAGGGAAGAAATAAAGAAGGAAATCAAAGACTTCTTAAAATCCAACGAAAATGAAGACACAACATACCCAAACCTATGGGACACAATGAAAGCTGTGCTATGAGGTAAGTTCATAGCACTAAATGCCTCAAAAAGAAAATTGTGACAGCTCATATTAGCGAATTAACAGCTAAACTGGGTAAATTGAAAAAAAAAAAAAAGAAGCAAACATTTCCAAGAGGAGCAGAATGCAGGAGATCATCAAACTTAGGGCTGAAATCAACAACTTAGAAATAAAAAGAACTGTACAAAGAATCAATGAAACCAAGAGTTGGTTTTTCAAGAAAATCAACAAAATAGACACACCCTTAGCCAAATTAACTAAAAGGCAGAAGGAAAAAACCCAAATCAACAAAATCAGGAATGAAAAGGGAGAAATAACAACAGACATTGAGGAAATCCAGAGAATATTTGGATCCTACTTTAAAAATCTATATTCCACCAAATTTGAAAACTTAAGTGAAATGGACAACTTTCTTGATAGATTCCACCTACCGAAGCTAAACCAAGATCAGATAAAGAGATTAAACAGTCCTATAACCCCTAAGGAAATAGAAACAGTCATTAAAAATCTCCCAACCAAAAAAAGCCCAGGGCCAGATGGCTTTACTATGGAATTCTACCGGACCTTCAAAGAGGAGCTAACACCAATACTCTTCAAACTCTTTCACCAAATAGAATCTGAAAGAACATTGCCAAACTCATTCTATGAGGCCATGGACACCCTGATTCCTAAACCACACAAAGACCCAACAATGAAAGAGAACTTCAGACCAATCTCCCTCATGAACATAGATGTAAAAATACTTGATAAAATACTAGCAAACCAAATTCAAGAACACATCAAAAGTATCATACACCATGATCAAGTAGGCTTCATACCAGGAATGCAGGGATGGTTCAATATACAAAAGTCTATCAACATAATTCACCATATAAACAAGATGAAAGAAAAAAAACCACATGATAATCTCGTTAGATGGAGAAAAAGCATTTGACAAAATCCAACACCCCTTCATGCTAAAAGTTCTGGAGAGAACGGGCATACAAGGACCATACCTAGAAATAATAAAGGCAATATACAGCAGGCCAGTGGCCAACATCAAGTTAAATGGAGAGAAACTTGAAGCATTTCTTCTAAATTCAGGGACAACACAAGGATGTCCACTTTCACCATATCTCTTCAATATAGTACTTGAAGTTCTTGCTAGAGCAATAAGACAACTAAAGAAGATCAAGGGAATAAATATTGGAAAGAAGAAGTCAAATTATCCCTATTTGAAGATGATATGATAGTATACATAAGCAACCCCAAAAATTCCACCAGAGAACTCTTACAGCTGATAAACACCTTCAGCAAAGTGCCCGGATACAAAATTAATTAAAAAAAAAAAAAAACAGAAGCCCTTCTTTATACAGCAAACAAATGGGCTGAGAAAGAAATAAGGGAAACAATCACCTTCACAATAGCCACAAACAACATAAAATATCTGGGGGTAACTCTAACGAAGCAAGTAAAGGGCCTGTACAACAAGAACTTCAAGCCCTTGAAGAAAGAAATGGAAGAGGACTTTAGAAGATGGAAAGATCTCCCATGCTTATGGATAGGTAGGATCAACATAATAAAAATGGCTATCCTACCAAAAGCAATATATAGATTCAATGCAATTCCTATCAAAATACCATCACAATTTTTATAGACTTGGAAAGAGCTATCCTCAATTTCATATGGAACAACAAATAGCCCAGAATAGCTAAATCAATCCTGTACAATAAAAACACATCTGGAGGTATTACCATCCCAGATTTCAAGCTGTACTACAGAGCAATATTTGTAAAAACAGCATGGTATTGGTATAGAAACAGACCAGTAGATCAATGGAATCGAATTGAAGATCCAGAAATAGACCCACACACTTATGGCCACCTAATTTTTGACAAAGAAGCCAAAACAACACAATGGAAGAAGGACAGCATCTTCAACAAATGGTGCTGGTCCAACTGGATGTTCACTTGTAAAAGAATGAAATTATAACCATACTTATCACCTTGTACAAAACTTAAATCCAAGTGGATCAAGGACCTTAAAATAAGGCCAGTCACACTAAATCTACTAGATAAAAAAGTGGGAAAAACCCTCGAACTCATTGGCACAGGTGACAACTTCCAGAACAGAACACCAACAGCTCAGGACCTGAGACCACCAATCTATAAATGGGACCTCATGAAACTGAAAAGCTCCTGTGAGGCAAAAGACACTGTCATTCGAACAAAATGGCAGCCTACAGACTGGGAGAAAATCTTCACCAACTCCACATCTGACAGAGCGCTAATATCCAAAATCTACAAAGAACTCAAGAAATTAAATGCCAAGAAACCAAATAATCCAATCAAAAATTGGGGACAGAGCTAAATAGAGAATTCACAGAGGAGGAATCCCTAATGGCTGAGAGAAACTTGAAAAAATGCTCAACATCCTTAATCATCAGAGAAATGCAACTCAAGATGACTCTGAGATTCCATCTCACACCTGTCAGAATGGCTAAGATCAAAAGCTCAAATGACAGCACATGCTGGGGAGGGTGTGGAGAAAGGGGAATCCTCCTCCATTGCTGGTGGGAGTGCAGGCTTGTGCAAGCACTATGGAGGTCTGTCTGGCGATATCTTAGAAAACTGGGAATAGATTTGCCTCAGGACCCAGCCATACCACTTCTGGGTATACATCCAAATGTCTCCTCATGGAATCATAAGGAAGTTTCCTCATCTATGTTCAAAGCAGCCTTATTTGTAATAGATAGAAATTGTAAACAACGCAGATGTCCCTCAACCGAAGAATGGGTTAAAAAACTGTGGTACATATACACAATGGAATATTATTCAGCTATCAGGAACAATGAAATTATGCAATTTGCTGCCAAATGGATGGAACTAGAAAAGCTCATCCTGAGTGAGCTAACCCAGACTCAGAAGGACGCATATGGCATCTATTCACTTATAATAGGATTTTAGCTATATAGTAGAGGATATCAATACTACAACTAACACACCAAAGGGAACATGGACATAGACTTTTTATTTTTTATTTTCATTTTTTTCTATTTTTTATTCTTTTTTATCTGTTTGTCTGTTTATTTGTTTGTTTGTTTTTTTAGTTCTCTCTCCCGGGCAATGACACACTTTTTACTGGTGGTACTGACTTGTAGACCACCAATGAATGAGGAGGCTCTTGGCCCTCATAAGACCTCTGAACTGAGATGAGGGACTGTTATATAGGGACACCCCACCCCAGAGAAATGCGATGGAAGTGTTAGGGGGTAAAGAAAAAAATGAAATGTGAAGTTTCAGCCTTTTGCTACTAATTGTCATAAACTGTTTAGGATAATTAAGAAACGCAAACTAATAGTCATGCAAGCCGGTCATTGCGTTAGGTACTATGACAGTCTATTATAGTTATTTTCCAAGCTAATCAGAAATAAAGCTACTAAGAGACAAGCAACATCTGCTTATCCTAATATAAGAGATAGATAGGGCTTCTTCAAAAACCTCAAGAGATCTGCAGAATATGGCATTCAAAGATGTTTTCGTAACTTTAGATTTTTTTTATATTGAGACATATCAACTCCTGACAGCACCCCCTATTCTACTCCAAGTAGAAGATGATCATCAAAGAATCTTCAGTGGGAGATGATTGAATTAGTCGGAAGCCTATCTCTTGGTAGGAAAAGCCCCTTGCTCCAACTGTAGACAGAATGCTGTCCAAAAAGGACAAAACTTGGAAGCAGGTAAGTCGACAGCCTGGCTGTGCCAAGACAGGGTAGGCAAGTCCTTCATAACCCCTGCTCTACAATCAATGTCTGTCAGAGAAATGGGGCCAAACGCCTGAAGATCGATGCTGTAATGTATGGAGAGAAAATGGGAACTGTCCAGGCAGCCACTGGTACGTCATTTCTTAGTTTTGGAAGCTGCAGGCCCTGTACTTCCTATAAAATCAGATATATTTATCCCTCTCAGGTCTCTGAGGTAGTTGAAGAATAGATAGCTAGAGTCTCATAATTAAATTTTAAGTTGTTTAGGAGTCAAGAGAGTGTTATAGATCTAGGAAGATGTTTTTAAAATTGTGTTGCAAGTTAGTATGAATGTTGAGTTAGATATAGAACTTTAAACTCATGGAGATGGTTAGATAGTAGAAAGTTAAAGTCAGGTGCCAAATACATATGGATGGACATTGGGAATGTACGCTAAGCCATATAACCCTCATAACTGTGGCCTAATTACCTCTGTTGTTTTGTATTGTATCTATTATTATCAGAGAAAGAGCCATTTGTTGGACTGAAAGGGGAAACTGTAGGGGGAAATAAGATATACCTTAAACTTAAAAAAAAAAGGGAAGAGGATGGGGGGTTGAGGGTGGGAGGGTGGGACTGGAGGGGGGAGTAGGGAGGGGATTGCCATTGAGATGTTACTTGAAGAAATAAAAAAATTTTAAAAATAATATATAAATATTGATCATTTTTTTTCAAATAAAATTCCACTAAAAGTAGTTAAGTATAAAACTATCATTTTGTTTTCTCAAGCACATACCAGAATCTGAAGTGGTTGAAGAATATATAGCTAGAGTCTCATAGTTAAATTTTGAGTTGTTTAGGAATCAAGAGGGTGTTCTGGATCTAAGAAGATATTTTTAAAATTATGAGGCAAGTTAGTATGAAAGCTGAGTTAGATATAGAACTTTAAACTCATGGAGATGGTTAGATAGTAGAATGTTAAAGTCAGGTGCCAAATACATATGGACTGGACATTGGGAATGTATGCTAAGCCATATAACTCTTATAATCATGGCCTATTTATTTCTGTTGTTTTGTATTGTATTTATTTTTATAAGAAAGACCATTTGTTGGACTGAAAGGGGGAGCTGTTGGGAAAAAGATATACCTTAAACTAAAAAGAAAAAAAGGGAAGTGGATGGGGGGTTGAAGGGGAAGAGGGTGGGAGGGTGGGACTGGAGGGGGGAGTAGGGAGGGGATTGTGATTGAGATGTAACTTGAAGAAATAAAAAATAAATTAAAAAAAACATATCCCCAGAAAAAAAGAAAGGGTTTAAATAACTAGAGATAAAAGGTACTAAATTTTTTTCTTATAATTTTTTATTTAGTTTGCTTAAGACCATAAAAATTAGGTATTATTGTGCTCAGTCTACAAACCTGGGATTAAAGGCAATTGCTCAAGCTTTTGTTAAATCTTACAAAGCTGAGATTTAAAGCACATTTACCCCTTCTTCACACTGCAGCATGGGCATGATGCTAATGCAGCACATTAGATTTCAGATATGCACAGCCAGAGTGATTACAGAGATTTACAGAATAATCCTAATGTGATAGAGAAATGAAATCACTCCCAGTGTATTTAACACTCTCTGGTGTTAGCCAGAGATCACACATAATGGCATAAGGGCTGCTCTTCTTTTGTTCTCTTTTCTGTGGCTATTGTATAAATGTCAATACTCATTTAAATGCTTCTGTTTAATTTTTTTTGTTTGTGTTTGTTCATTTTGCATCCCTATGTAGCCCCTCCCCCTCCCTTATCTCCCCCCATCCCATCCTTCCACCCTCTTTCTACTTTCCCCCTTCCCCTTCTCCTCAGAAAAGGGGACCTCCTATAAATACACCCCAGTGTATTTATAGTCACATCAGGACTAAGAGTATCCTCTTACACTGAGGGCAGGCAAGGCAGCCCAGCTAGAGTAAAGTGATCCACACACAGGCAACAGAGTCCATGTCAGGGACAATCCCTGCTCCACTTGCTAGGGGATCTACATGAAGACCAAGGTGCCTACCAGCTACATATATGTAGGGGGCCTACATCCAGTCCATACATGTAACAGAACATTTTTGTTTAAAATACTTATATTTATTAGTACTTAACAAATACCTATAAAACACCTATGTCCTATAACCTTATACCTAAGTACCTAAAACCCATAAACATTTAATATTTAAGAACACCTAACCAATACTATTTTAACTTTCTTAAAAGGATATTAGTATTCTTAGAGTATGTCCGTATAGGATAATTTGATTTTTGTTATTCTGGGTATGGCAGTCACTGTAGACAGTCCTTTCAAAGCTTAGCGTACATTGGGCCTAACTTTGCCAGTTCATATGCCCAGTTTATTTCAACTGCTAAATTGTGGCTGGAATATGAGACCGGTCTATTTTAACTGCTAAACTTGAATTCAGTTTCCTCCATCAGCTGAAACTCATTTCAATAGTCTCCTCAGTTCACATGTGTTTCACAGCCTAGTTTCTCACCACGGCCTCTGAACTCCACCCATTTTTTTTTTTTTTTTTTTTTGCCAGCCTTATTTGCCCTGAAAGTTCTCTCTCTGGCTGGCTTGTGGTGAAGTCTCTATTTTGGATTCTGCCTCTCAGTTTATGACCATTGAGGTCTCGATACTGATGAAAGGCATACCTTGCTGTCCACTTCTCCAGCATGTGTTGATTTCTCAGTCTGTGAGGGCAAGAGGAGTATCAAGAGCGCAGTATCCTGACACCTCCTTCCTAACGGGAAGGGAGTCGTGTGACCGGGTCCGCGGCACTCGCGGCCCTGTCTGGTCAAATGGATCACAAACACGGAGCTGAGTTTTATAGTTATATATTTATTCTGTCTCAACACTCACATCCAACAATTCTATCAGTTCCACTCTATTAGGCTGCTGGGGGACCACTGCACAACAAACACAATGAACTACCAATAGAGCTGCTATGACTATAAGTACCAGATACAGCCACCACATATCTAACCTAGTACATACACATACCCAATATAAGTCTAGCTTAATGCAAGTACATCTATCTAACATTCTTCCCCATTATACGACCTGAGACGTCTTCTCTCCGGTCCCGGTTCCGGATCAGAGAAAGAGAGAAGGTGAGAGAGCTGATCCAAGCCGTGGGTTATTAACCCGGGGCCACCGGATGTAGAGAGAGAGAGAGAGAGTCCTCAGATCCAAGCCGTGGGCTATTTGAGTTAGACTCAAAGAGTTAGACTCAAGCCCGGGGCCGTCGGATGTTGAGGGGAAAGGTAGGCAGAGGCGGAACGTCAGTCATTGAGACCGAACGTTACTTGAATGCCTTCTGCTTTTGGTTTATATACTCTTTCCTTGGCTTAATTATCATATCTACTGGGCCACCTGCAAGGGTGCGTCTTGGCCCGCAATTTGCATATCAACTATGTCACCCGTTTAGGACGGCACTTACTGGGTTCTTATCTATCCTCACACATTAGGGCACAGCTTCACACATTATACTTTCATTTTAGCTTAATATTATTTCTTATTTTCCTAATGCTCCTGCAGCTTTCTATTAGCTGCTTACAGGCTCCTTACAGTGAGGAAGCAGAAGAGAGAGACATGGAGCTCCTTGTTTTATATATAGCATCATCTCACGTTCCTCGGCGGTCTCAAGGGCCCACAAGATCTCTCACGATGTACAGAGGTCCTGTGGCTTCTTGTGGCAACCTGCGTTATCTGTGGCTTGTGCAGTTTCTTAGCCATGCCCCCTCAATAAGGCATTTCGTGTTTCTCACAGAACTATGTCCTTAACTGGGCTCTGTCCATCTCATTCCTAAGGGATGCCAAGCTCCTCCTTTCTGTGCTGCCAGATGCCAAGTTGATCTGCACACTATTTCACTAAAGAGGTCTAACTTCTACCACACATACTTGCTTTTTGTGTTGGTGCTTCTGTCTCTTTGAGCCCTCAGGGCCCTAGATTACTTGACTGTGTTGGTCTTCTTGCAGAGCTCTTGTCTCCTCCAGCTCTCTCTATTCTTCTTCCCTCTCTTCTATAAGACTCCCCAAGCTTCACCTAATGTTTGTCTTATGGGTGTCAGCATCTGTTTTGATCTGCTGCAGGGTGGGGCCTCTCCAACAGTAGTTATGCTAGGTTCCTGTCTGCAAGCATAACAGAGTATCATTAATAGTGTCAGGAGTTGGCTCTCCCCCATGGGGTGAGTCTCAAGTGGGCCATTCCTTTCATCACTGCTCTCTCTTTATCCCTGTACATCTAGTATGCAGGGTAAATTATGGGTCAAAGATTTCATGGGTTGGTGTCCCCCTCCATCCACTGGAAGTCCTTCCAGGTTAGGAGGTGTACACTTCCATCTCTATGTCCTCAACTGCCAGGACTATCAGCTAGAGTCACCCCCATATCTCCCCAGGAGCATACCCTGGTCTTATAAACCAGAAATGAAGTTACATCTTCTCAGGACATCATAAAGAAAGACTGCTCTCCACAATCAGCCCCCAAAGCTTACATTCTAATTAAACTACTTCCCTATCTAATATTTTCAGATATTTAACTTACATTTAACTATTCAATCATCTAACCCATGAATATTATCAACCCTTATTTCATTAATGATTTTCCAACACAACTACATGATATTTACATACACCATTAAATCATAAACCCTGCTTGTCCATATGTCTATCCCCTTCCCCATTTGGTCTATATATCTAACATCCTACGAGAAACCATCAACCAGCCCACCTCTGCCCCTCTTCTTGCTCCGGGCTGTAACCGAACTTTTAAATTATTATTTAACACTTATTTATTTATTACTAAATTCACTTATAACAAACACCAACAATTTCTTAACTATTAATCCTATAAATTCCTACAACCCCTTTAACCTATCCATTAAACCTATTGATAATCATAACAACTACTTTCATAACCTTTTAGAATGATACAGTCTCTGGGGCAGGTCCTCAGTCATCAGGAACACAGTCTTTGTCGTAGATTCTTTAACGCACTTAGCAGTCCTTTTTCTGGATCTCTCAGATGCAGGTTCGTCAGGGTAAGTTGGTTATTGTAGTCTCACCTTAAATAAGGCTTCATGCTTTCTTTTCTGTGGGAGACCCCAGCCGTCTGCAGGCCAACTTACTTCTTTTGAATCAGGAACTCAGCTGCTCTGCCTCAGTCCTTAAAGCCAGGCACAGTTTCCTTTAGGCCATTGTTTGGACAGATCAAACCCCTCTAGGCAAAAGCTGAGCCATAGGGTCCAGTCCTTGGCCTTTTGGTGTCTTGCTCAGGCTTTCTTTGCTCACCAGCTTCTTTCTGCTTCAGGGAGAGAGCTGGCCATCAATGGCCAGCCCTTTTTTTAGCAGGACTCTTGGAGCTCTCTAGCATCAGGGGCCTCTTCTCCTCAGGGCTCCATGCACTGTCCTCAAATAGGAGGAACTCTGTTTCAGCTTAATTTGGGCTACGCCCACTTAGCAGCTGAAAACAATGTCAGGCCAGATACTTTGTTTCTTTAAGTCTTGAGTCTTTCCTGTTTTTCCTGACTTCAAACTTGTTTTTTAGTCTATTGAGTCTTTCCTGTTTTTGCTGACTTCATGCTGATAATGCTCTTCAGGCCCCGAATTAAGAGACAGTATCAGAAACTCCTATATATTTCCTAAATCTAATTTATCTAACTCCTACAGAGACAGTAGCAGAAACTCCTATATATTTCCTAAATCTAATTTATCTAACTCCTACACCGGGCCCATAATGAGAAACCTCTTGCTTTTTTCAGAGGTGCCCCCCATTGATTTACCTTTTCTCTCCCAGCCATCTCACCTATCACCCCTGCTCTCATCTTGCCTAATCACCGTCCTCACACCTTCCCCCACACCCTCTCCTATTCAATTCCCTCTCAACATCCACTTCCAATGTCTACTCTATTCCCCTTCTCAGTGAGCTTCAAGTACTCTCCCTTGGACCCTCCTTGTTACTTAGCTTCTTTGAGCCTGTAGATTGCAGGAAGGTTATCCTATACTGTATGGCTAATATCAATTTGTAAGTGAATATAGACCACGTGTATCTTTCTGGGTCTAGGTT
Source organism: Lophiomys imhausi (assembly GCA_907164525.1). Classification (NCBI taxonomy): domain Eukaryota; kingdom Metazoa; phylum Chordata; class Mammalia; order Rodentia; family Muridae; genus Lophiomys; species Lophiomys imhausi. Next base: position 356,920 of record CAJQZJ010000990.1, read on the forward strand.
ACCACACTCAGGATGATCTTGTCTGGCTCCATCCTTTTGCCTGCAAACTACATGAATTCCTTGTTTTTAATAGCTGAGTAGTATTCCATTGTGTAAATGTACCACAGTTTCTTTTTTTTTTTTTTAATACTTTATTTTTTTTTCTTCAAGTTACATCTCAGTAACAAACCCCTCCCTATTCCCCCTTCCTATCCCGCCCTTCCACCCTCTTCCCCCCAGAAGTTTCCCCTTTCAGTCCAACAGATGGTTCCTTCTCTTATAACAGTAAGTATTATACAAAACAATAGATATAAATATGCCACATTTATGAGAGTTAAATGGCCCAGTATACCTTCCCAATGTCCAGTTTATACATATTTGGCCCCTGACTTTAACATTCTACTATCTAACCAACTCCATGAGTTTAAAGGTCTATATGTGACTCAACATTCATACTATCTTGCAACACACTTTTAAGAGTATCTTCTTAGATCTATAACACCCTCTTGATTCCTAAAGAGTTCAAAATTTAACTATGAGACTCTAGCTGTCTATTCTTCAACCACCTCAGAGACCTGAGAGGGATAAATATATTTGCTTATATAGGAAGTGCAGGGCCTGCAGCTTCCAAAACTAAGAAAGGACATACCAATGACTGCCTGGACAGTTCCCATTTTCTCTCCATACATTCCAGCATCAATCTTCAGCCTTTGGGTCCTGTTTCTCTGACAGACATTTGTTGTAGAGCAGGGATTATGAAGGACTTACCTACCCTGCCTTGGCAGAGTTAGGCTGTCGACTTCCCTGCTACCAAGTTTTGTCCTTTTTGGACAGCAGTCTGTCTGCAGTTGGTGCAAGGGGTTTTTTCATGCCAAGAGAAAGGCTTGCCACTAATTCAACCATCTTACAGTGGAGGTTCTTCGATGCTTATCTTCTACTTGGAGTAGAATAAGGGGTGCTGTCAGGCGCTGATATGTCTCGATATCAAAAAAAATCTTGATTTAAGATAACATCTTTGAATGCCATATTCTGCAGATCTCTTGGGGTTTTTGAAGATGCCCTATCCACCTCTTGTATTTAGATAAGCAAATGTTGCTTGTCTCTTAGCAACTTGATTACTGGGTAGTTTAGAGAATATCTGTGATAGACTGTCACAGCAGCCAACAAAGTGACATGTTTGCATGACTAGGAGTTTGTTTTAACTATCCTAGACCGTTTTAGACGGTTGGTATCAAGAGGTCAGAGCTTCACATTTTATTTTGAAGTATCTCTAGGTATGATACCATTAGGAAGAGTTACCTTTAAATTTGTATCAATATACAAAGATCTATTCAATTGTGGTTAAATATACTCTTAATTTTGTATCAATATACCAAGATCAATGCCTATGTAGCCCAATATAATCTTAATATTACGTCCATATGCAAGGGTCAATACCATTGTGGCCAACTATAATCTTAATTTTGTATCAATATACAAAGATCAATACCGATGTAATCCAATACAATCTTATTTTTGCACAATAAACAATGGTCAATACCACTTTAGCCAAATAAACTACTAATTTTGTATCAATATACAAAGGTACAAGGGCACATTCAACAATCTGCCCCTTCCTCCTGGACCTTCCTGTGCTATATCTATATCTCATTTTTCTCAAGCCCATGCACTCCTACATAGGAGAGGAAGAAGGATACAGAAAAGGAAAAGTAGGAATTCCCTGGGGCTAACCTCCAAAACCCATTAAGACAGGACCATTTATCAGCTTGTAGTCTCTTCCCCTACATAACAGAGTTTTCAGTTATCCTTCAAATAACCAAAAAGAAGGGCGGAGAAACACCCTCCCTACCCTCTGGGCATGGGACGTCACTCTCTTAAAGTGACTTCCTGCTGATTTGGGTCGTAGTAGACCTATTTGGGGCCCGAACCCAAATGGGAAAAATGATTAAAAATGTTAGTACACTCATTTTATGTTCAGTCCTTCTGTTCTCAGTTGTTTAGATGACCTAAGGGGTTTGTAGGCAGAAGCTGATCTTGCAGGTTTCACTGAGGTTCCTGTCGGGGCATTGTGTAGAGCTGAGCGGTCCCAGTGACATTGGATTGCTGTGGTGGTTGCAGGCCCCCGATGGAGACAGCTATTGAGGAAGTCTGCCAGGCAGAATCAACTGGGTCACTCACCCTCCTTGGTGCCTGATTCTGCTCTCTGCTGAGGATTCCGCTGTCCAGCCGTCCCCGGGCTCCCCTAATGGACGCTTCGATTCTCCTGGAACGATAAGAACAGAGCCCTGCCCCAATCCCAACCCTAGGACAATAGCCCTCTTTTTTTTTTTTTCTGGGAGGGGTATGGGGGGGGCTAGGTAGTACTTCTCCTGAAGCAAATTTGGCCTTCTGACAACATACAAAGCATTATCTTTCAATCCGGGTTAAAGAAGCAATCATCTGTCACCTTGGAGCTAAACCAGCTCTAGTGTATATATTTTGAGATCCCAAAGGACAATCTGCCTGCATCGAGACGGCCTTTTGTAAGTAGCCTCCAAACCTAGGTCCCTCCAAATCCCATGTGTGTGTCTCTGAACTCTAATTATTGGGATCAGAGACTTGTGGTTCCCATCTGAAGGGATCAAAGATGTGTTCCACCACTCCTGGATCGAAGTCTTTCTCTATTTAGAGTTTGCCCTGCATCAGTCTGACCCTGAGCTCCGGGATCTGCCCGTTTCTGTCTCCAGTGTGCTGGGAGCTGGGACAAAGGGTATACTCTTCTTGAATGGTGGGACCAAGAGTATGTACCCTCACCACCCCGCTCTGTATGACTCCAGAATACATAAGACCACCAACTCTACGGTGCCCCCCCTCCCCCCGTCTCCGCTGAAGTCAAAGGCATGGGCCAATACCACAATTCTCTTGTATTTTACCTTAGCTCCACGTCTTCTCTACACCTGGAGGTCTGCAAAACCAGACCGAATGGCTGTATCCTCTGTTCCATTCACAGTGTTTCAGCCCTGCCTCCTGCCTTTTTTTTTTTTTTTTTTAGTTAATAAATTTATTTGTTTGTTGCTTCAGGTTACATCCTTAACATATTGTCCTCTTTTCCCGCTTCCCAGCCCCACCCTCCCATGCTCTACCCCCCTGACCCTCCCGTCTTGTTCCTCTGGGGTGGAGTGTCCCTGCCTAACATTATCTCACCACAGATCAGGAGTCATATGAGGGCCAAGAGCCTCTTCATTCACCAGGGGCCTACGAGGCAGTACTGCCAGTGAATGGTGTCTCATTGCTACTGGGGGAATAATAAAAAAAAAGACCAACAAACACACAAACCCAGAAAAACAAAGAATATCAACAAAAAAAGAGATAAAAAGAGAAGGGAAAAGGAAAAAGAAAAAAAGAAGAAAAAAGAAAAAGATAAAAAAAAAATTATGTCCTTGTTCCTTTTGATGTGTTGGTTGTAGTACAGATATCCTGTACGATATAGTTAAAATCCTACTATAAGTAAATAGATGCCATGTGCATTCTTCTGAGACTGGGTTAGCTCACTCAGGATGAGCTCCTCTAGATCCATCCATTTGGTTGCAAATTGCATGATTTCATTGTTTCTGATAGCTGAGTAATATTCCATTGTATAGATGTACCACAATTTTTTAATCCATTCTTCAGTTGAGGGACATCTGCGTTGTTTCCAATTTCTAGCTATTACAAATAAGGCTGCTATGAACATAGATGAGGAGACTTCCCTATGTCTCCATGAGAGGTCCTTTGGGTGTATACCCAGAAGTGGTATGGCTGGGTCCTGAGGCAAGGTTATTCCTAGATTTCTAAGATATCGCCAGACAGACCTCCATAGTGGGTGCACAGCCTGCACTCCCACCAGCAATGGAGTAGGGTACCCCTTTCTCCACACCCTCGCCAGCATGCGCTATCATTTGAGCTCTTTTTTTTAGCCATTCTAACAGGTGTTAGGTGGAATCTCAGGGTCGTCTTGAGTTGCATTTCTCTGATGATTAAGGATGTTGAACATTTCTTCAGGTGTCTCTCAGCCCTTAGGGATTCCTCCTTTGTGAATTCACTATTTAGCTCCATCTCCCATTTTTTGATTGGATTATATGGTTTCTTGGCATTTAGTTTCTTGAGTTCTTTGTAGATTTTAAATAATAGCCCTCTATCAGATGTGGGGCTGGTGAAGATTTTTTCCCAGTCTGTTGGTTGCCATTTTGTTCGAATGACAGTGTCCTTTGCTTTACAGAAGCTTTTCAGTTTCATGAGGTCCCATTTATTGTTGATGTCAGGTCCTGAGCTGTTGGTGTTCTGTTCAGGAAGTTGTCACCTGTGCCAATGAGTTCGAGGGTTTCTCCTACTTTTTCTTCTAGTATCTTTAGTGTGGCTGGCCTTATGTTAAGGTCTTTGATCTACTTGGAATTAAGTTATGTACAAGGTGATAGGTATGGGTCTAATTTCATTCTTTTGCAAGTGGATATCCAGTTGGACCAGCACCATTTGTTGAAGATGCTGTCCTTCTTCCATTGTGGGGTTTTGTCTTCTTTGTCAAAGATTAGTTGGCCATAGTTGTGTGTTTCCAGTTTGGGTCTTCAATTCGATTCCATTGATCCACTGGTCTGTTTCTATACCAGTACCATGCTGTTTTTATTACTGTTGCTCTGTAGTACAGCTTGAAATCTGGGATGGTGATACCTCCAGATGTTTTTTCATTGTACAGGTTTGATTTAGCTATTCTGGGCTTTTTGTTGTTCCATATGAAGTTGAGAATAGCTTTTTCCAGGTCTATAAAGAATTGTGTTGGTATTTTGATAGTAATTGCATTAAATCTATATATTGCTTTTGGTAGGATAGCCATTTTTATTATGTTGATCTTACCTATCCATGAGCATGGGAGATCTTTCCATCTTCTAAAGGCCTCTTCCATTTCTTTCTTCAGGGGCTTGAAGTTCTTGTTATATAGGTCCTTTACATGCTTGGTTAGAGTTACCCCCAGGTATTTTATGTTGTTTGTGGCTATTGTGAAGGGGGTTGTTTCCCTTATTTCTTTCTCAGTATATTTGTTTGTTGTATAAAGAAGGGCTTCTGATTTTTTTGAGTTAATTTTGTATCCAGCCACCTTGCTGAAGTTTTTTATCAGCTGTAAGAGTTCTTTGGTGGAGTTTTTGGGGTCGCTTATGTATACTAACATATCATCTGCGAATAGGGATAATTTGACTTCTTCATTTCCAATTTTTATCCCTTTGATCTCCTTTAGTTGTCTTATTGCTCTAGCAAGGATTTCAAATACTATATTGAAGAGATATGATGAAAGTGGACATCCTTGTCTTGTCCCTGAGTTTAGAGGAAATGCTTCAAGCTTCTCTCCATTTAATTTGATGTTGGCTACTGGCTTGCTGTATATTGCCTTTATTATTTCTAGGTATGGTCCTTGTATGCCCGTTCTCTCCAGAACTTTTAGCATGAAGCGGTGTTGGATTTTGTCAAATGCTTTTTCTGCATCTAGCGAGATTATCATGTGGTTTTTTTCTTTCATCTTGTTTATGTGGTGAATTACATTGATAGACTTTCGTATATTGAACCATCCCTGCATTCCAGGGATGAAGCCTCCTTGATCATGGTGTATGATACTTTTGATGTGTTCTTGAATTCGGTTTGCTAGTATTTTATTAAGTATTTTTGCATCTATGTTCATGAGGGAGATTGGTCTGAAGTTCTCTTTCTTTGTTGGGTCTTTGTGTGGTTTAGGAATCAGAATGACAGTGGCCTCATAGAATGTGTTTGGCAGTGATCTTTCTGTTTCTATGTGTTGGAAGAGTTTGAAAAGTAATGGTGTTAGTTCCTCTTTGAGGGTCCGGTAGAATTCCGTGCTAAAGCCATCTGGCCCTGGGCTTTTTTTGGTTGGGAGATTATTAATGACTGTTTCTATTTCCTTAGGTGTTATTGGGCTGTTTAAGCTGTTAATCTGATTTTGATTTAGTTTTGGTAGGTGGAATTTATCGAGGAAATTGTCCATTTCGCTTAGGTTTTCAAATTTAGTGGAATATAGATTTTTAAAGTAATGCCCGCATATTTTCTGGATCTCCTCAATGTCTGTTGTTATTTCTCCCTTTTCATTTCTGATTTTGTTGATTTGTGTTCTTTCCCTTTGCCTTTTAGTTAATTTGGCTAGGGGTCTGTCTATTTTGTTGATTTTCTCAAAGAACCAACTCTTGGTTTCATTGATTCTTTGTATAGTTCTTTTTGATTCTAAGTTGTTGATTTCAGCTCTAAGTTTGATGATTTCCTGTCTTCTGCTCTTCTTGGGAGTGTTTGTTTATTTTTTTTCCAATTCACCCAGCTTAGCTGTTAGTTCACTAATATGAGCTGTCACAATTTTCTTTTTGAAAGCACATAGTGCTATGAACTTTCCTCGTAGCACAGCTTTCAATGTATCCCATAGGTTTGGGTATGTTGTGTCTTCATTGTCGTTGGATTTTAAGAAGTCTTTGATTTCCTTCCTTATTTCTTCCCTGACCCAGTGGTCATCCAGTAAGGAGCTGTTCAATTTCCATGTGTGTGTAGGCTTTCTGTTGATTCTTTTACTGTTGAAGTCCAGCTTTATTCCATGGTCGTCTGATAAGATACAAGGTGTTATTTCAATTTTCTTGTATCTACTGAGACTATCTTTGTGACCAATTATGTGGTCGATTTTGGAGAAGGTTCCGTGGGGTGCTGAGAAAAAGGTGTATTCCTTTGTGTTTGGGTGAAATGTTCTGTAGATATCTGTTAGGTCCATTTGTTTCATGATCTCTGTTAGACTCAATATTTCTCTGTTTGTCTTCTGTCTTGATGATCTGTCCTTTGTTGTGAGTGGGGTGTTGAAGTCTCCCACTACTAATGTGTTGTGATCGACGTGCGCTTTAAGTTTTAAAAGTGTTTCTTTTACGAAAGTAGGTGCCTTTGTATTTGGGGCATAGATGTTCAGTATTGAAATTTCCTCTTGATGAATATTCCCTTTAATGAGTATATAGTGCCCTTCTTTGTCTTTCTTCTTTAACTTCAGTTGGAAGTCTGTTTTGTTTGATATTAGGATGGCTACTCCAGCTTGCTTCCTGGGTCCATTTGCTTGGAAAACCTTTTCCCAGCCCTTGACTCTGAGGCAGTGTCTATCTTTCATAGTTAGATGTGTCTCTTGTATACAGCATAAGGAAGGGTCTTGCTTGCAGATCCACTCTGTAAACCTATGTCTTTTTATTGGGGAGTTGAGTCCATTGATGTTGATGGATATTAGTGACCTGGGGTTGTTATTTCCCATTAGTTTGGTATAGGTGGTGGTCCTGTTCCTCTTTTGGTTTAGTTGCTGATGGGTTTTCTATTCCCTTTGTTTTCTTGGGTGGAGTTTTCTTCTCTGGGTTGCGATTTTCCTTCTAGGATTTTCTGTAGGGCTGGGTTTGTGGGTAGATATTGTTTAAATTTGATTTTGTTATGGAATATCTTGTTTTCTCCATCTATGTTGATAGAGAGTTTTGCTGGGTAAAGTAGTCTGTCTGGGCATCTATGATCTCTTAGGACTTGTATTATATCTGACCAGGCCATTCTAGCTTTTAACGTTTCTGGGGAGAAGTCAGGTGCAATTCTGATGGGTCTGCCATTGTATGTGACTTGACCTTTTTCTCTTACAGCTTTTAATATTCTTTCTTTGTTCTGTACATTTGGGGTTTCAATTATTATGTGGCGAGAGGAGTTTCTTTTCTGGTCTAATCTGTTTGGTGTTCTGTAAGCCTCTTGGATTTTTATTGGCATCTCTTTTTTCAGGTTTGGGAAGTTTTCCTCTATGATTTTGTTGAAGATATTTCCTGAACCTTGGAGTCGGGAGTCTTCTCTTTCCTCTATACCTGTAATTGTTAGGTTCCATCTTTTCATTGAGTCCTTGATTTCTTGGATGTTGTGGGTGAGAGATTTTTTAGCCTTCTCATTTTCTTTGGATGTTGTACTGATTTCTTCCACTGAATCTTCCATGCCTGAGATCCTGTCTTCCATCTCTTGCATCCTATTGTTGATACTCACATCCGTTGTTCCTGTTCTCTTCCCTTGGTTCTCCACTTCCTCTTTTAACTCTGACTGTGTTTTCTTTATTGTTTCTATTTCTATTTTCATGTCTTGTATGGTTTGTTCCTTTTGTACATTTCCTTCTCCAGCTTGCTTGTTTTTGTATGAAAATCTTTCATGGCTTTTTCCTTTTCCTGTTCAAGCTCTGTCACCTTGGCTTGGAGCTCTTTAATGGTGTTGTTCCTTGTTTTGATTTGTAGAATTGTGGCTTCTTCGAATTCCTTCATAGATTTAAGTTCTTCTTGCAGTGACTCTATCACTTTCCATACTGCAGAATTGTTAATGTTTTCATGTGTTTCTGTTGGTGTGTGGTCATCTGAATTGGATGAGCTAGGATGGTTCTGCTTTGTTGGAGTCATAATTCCTTGATTTCTTTCTTTTTTTTTTTTTTTTTTTTTTACCTTTCGCCATTGGATGCATTTAGCTGTCTGTTTTCTGTGCTTGGAACCACAGTGGATGATTTGGTGCAGGGGACGAGTTACTTGGCTATCTCTCGTTGCTTACAGGAGGATTTCAAGGTCACTGTGGTTTTAATCGCCAGAGGCACTGTGAGATGGTACAGCCTATTCCCAGGTTGTGAGTAATGGACCAGGATTGTTTCACTGCTCCCAATTCAGACTTCCCTATGTTGCACTCTGAGTTATCAGCCTGTAATGGTTCTGATGGTATGGGCCTCTTTGCCCAGGCACAGATTCTGTGGGCTTTGTTTGTCATCACGGAGGCTGACAGTGTCTGGCTCCACACCTAATATGTCTGGATTTTCCAGGATATAGCTATGGTCCCGATTTCTGGTTTCTCTCTAGGCTTCTCACCACAGGGCTGGACTCCATGCCTGATTCCCTTCCTGTCTGCACCACCACGGGTCCCGTGGGTACCCCAAGCCCCAGATCCTCCGGCTGCCTGAGTGGACCTCTCTTCCCAGCAGCTCAGCCGTGGGTGCATGGATCCCTGGCCCCGCCCATGCCTGTCTCTCTCCCCAGATGACCTGCCGTGGACTCCCGGGGATTTGGCCCTTCCAGCCGTGCTCCCTCCCCAGCTGCGCTACCGTAAGTGTGCGGGATTCGTCCCCTCTCGCCTGCTTTTGTGTTCCCAGTTTCCCGCGCTCTCTTGGAACCTCCCGCCCTCCGCTTCACGAGCGGCTGCGGACCACCCGCTGAGCCCCCCCTGTTTGTTCCTTGCTAAGCCTTCCACTATCTCGCAAAGTTTTTTAAGTGGGTATAAGTTCAACCTGATGTGTGGGGAGCCCAATAGGACAGCGATCTATGGCCAAGTGGACCCGGATTCTGCCTGCTGTAAGTTGGGATCGATCTTACCAGGCGCCTCTCCAAATGGGAGTTCCCGAATCCTGAGTTTAGTGGCCTCCGTGTCTGTGAGAGATGGGTGAGAGCCTTGCCCTGGGACTTTTAACAGTCCCTTGGGAGCTGTGAGTGTTCCCGGTGGGTGGGGGGTCTAGCCCCTCCGGTTTTTGCACAGTGCCCAATAACTCTGTGTTTTTTATGGCTCTTTTTTCCCTGCGTTCAAAATGCATCAGTGTAGGTCGCCGCCATCTTTCCCAAGCACCGTACCACAGTTTCTTTATCCATTCTTCAGTTTAGGGACATCTTGATTGTTTCCAGTGTCTGGCTATTACAAATAAAGCTGCTATGTACATAGTTGAGTCAATGTCCATGTGGTTTGGTGGAAAATCTTTGGGTATATGCCCAGAAATGGTATAGCTGGATCTTGAGGTAAAACAATTCCCAATTTTCCAAGATACTACCTGACTGATTTCCAAAGTGGTTGTACAAGTTTGCCCTTCCACCAGCAATGGAGAAGTATTCCTCTTTCTCCACAACCTACCCAGCATGTGCTGTCACTTAAGTTTTTTATTTTAGCCATTCTGATAGGTGTAAGATGGAATCTTAGAGTTACACCAAGTTATTTTACATTATTTGTGGCTATTGTGAAGGGTGTTGTTTCCCTAATTTCTTTCTCAGCCCATTCATCTTTTGTATAAAGTAGAGCTACTGGGTTTTTGTTGTTGTTGTTGTTGTTGTTAATTTTGTATCCAGTTACTTTGCTGAAGGTATTTATCACCTGTAGGATTTCTCTGGTAGAATTTTGGGGATCACTTATGTATGCTAATATATCATCTGTGAATAGGGATACTTTGACTTCTTCCTTTCCAATTTGTATTGCCTTGATCTTCCTTAGTTGTCTTATTGATCTAGCTAGAACTTCAATTACTATTTTGAAGAGATATGGGGATAGTAGGTAGCCTTGTCTTGTCTCTGATTTTAGCAAGATTGTCTTGAATTTCTCTCCATTTAATTTGATATTGGCTATCGGCTTGATCTATATTTCCTTTATTATGTTTAGGTATGGGCCTTATATCCCTGATCTCTCCAAGACTTTTATCATGAAGGGGTGTTGGATTTTGTCAAAGGCTTTTTCAGATCTAATGAGATTATCATGTAATTTTTTTCCTTCAGTTTGTTTATATAATGAATATTCATATATTGAACCATTCCTGCATCCCTGGGATGAAGCCTACTTGATCATGGTGGATGATGTTTTTGATATATTCTTGAATTCAGTTTGAGAGTATTTTATTAAGTATTTTTGTTTTGTCCTTCAATGTTTATGAAGGAAATTGGTCTGAAACTTTCTTTCTTTGTTGGGTAAGTCTTGCTGTGGTTTAGATACCAGGGTGATTATGCCCTCATAGGATGAGTTTAGCAATGTTCCTTCTGTTTCTGTTGGAACAGTTTCCATGGAATAGTTTGAGGAGTATTGGTGTTAGCTCTTCATTGAAAGTCTAGTAGAATTCTGCACTGAAACAATCTGATCTTGGGCTTTTTTGGTTTGGAAACTTTACATGACTGCTTCTACTTTCCTAGGGGTTATAGGACTATTTAAATTGTTTACATAATCATGAATTAACATTTGTGAATGTAATCTATCAAGAAATTCATGTATTTCATTAAGAGTTTTTATTTTTGTGGAATAGGCTTTTGAAGTAGCACCTAGTGGGTCTTTGGAACCTTCAGTGACTGTTGTTATATCCTCCTTTTCAGTTCTGATTTTGTTGATTTGGATATTGTCCCAATGCCTTTTAATTAGTTTGGCTAAGGGTGTGTCTATCCTGTTGATTTTTTTTTCAAAGAACCAACTCTTGATTTCATTGATTCTTTGTATTGTTCTCTTTGTTTCTAATTTATTGATTTCATCCCTGAGTTTGATTATTTCCTGCCATCTACTCCTCCTAGGTGTGTTTGTTTCTTTTTGTTCTAGAGTTTTTAGGTGTGCTGTTAAGTTGTTAGTATAAGATCTCTCCAATGTCTTTCTGAAGACACTTAGTGCTTGAACTTTCCCCTTAGCACTCATTTCATTGTGTCCCATAAGTTTGGGTATGTTGTGTCTTCATTTTCACTGAATTTTAGGAAATCTTTTTTTTTCTTTAAACACAAGAAATAGGTAATTCCACTGCAGGAAAACCAAAAGAAGAGAAGCACACACATCCACCACCAACATCATAACAACAGGACATAACAATCATTGGTCATTAATGTCTCTCAATATCAATGGGTGCAATTCCTCAATAAAACGACACATGCTAACAGAATGGAAAAAGGCCATGAATTAGAAAGATACCAAAAAGGGGAAGTGCAGGAGGGAGAAAAGGAAAGGTAAAATTGTGTAATTATATTATAATCTCTGGAAAATTTTTGAATGAAAGAAAGAGCCATCTAGAAACCCTCTGAAATCCAGTGAACAACAGAAGTCACTAGGCAGACAGGAACCCAAAGGCATACTTGATATTCTAAAGAGATGTACCACTGAGCTAGCTACAACAGTGAGTTCATACAGTAATTCTACCCACAGCTATATTACACAGGGCTGTGCTCTTGCCTAACCTTCTCATTTATGAAGCAAATAAAAATAGAAATGGATTTCCATTGAATGGACTGATTTATAGACTGTAATTGTCCCACTTGTAGCTGTTCTTGGCCTACATCTGTGCTTTCCTATAAAGTATACAATTAACTTAATCCCTAACTTTACCCAAAGCCAAGGAAAGGAAAAGAATCTACCCATGGTTATACCTTCAAACAAAATTATTTTCTAATTGTGTACATGTAAATATATATCCTATATCCTAGAGCAGGCTAACCCCATCTTTAAATGATTCACCTCTAGGTTAGTGTTCTCATGACATTTTCAGAAATCATTCTTAAGATCTATAATGCTGAAAACTTCTGGATAGTAACTGATTAATATGACCAGTGAATATCATGGTCTTGAGACCACCCCAGCAGATTTTTTTTTCTAAAGTGGGTCATCTAAAGGGGACCTAACTAACCTAATGCCATGTGAACTTGCATGATGTGATAAATCAAGTCTGTATGTCTATGGTTGACTGTGACTGCCACCTGAAGCTCAGAAAGATACCTATAAGCCTGCATGTGTGTCCATTGCTATGATGGCAGAGTACTGTCCCTTGCTAGATGAAGATCCTCATCCTTTTGACAGTATAATCATTATCAGTGCATCATAGGTCTTTTTAAGAGATGATACCATATAGGAGCTTAAGAAGGACAAGCATTCAACACTGACAGGAGCTGTAATAGCATAAAAAAGAGACCACACCCATTTATAGGCATCCTCCATTTCCTCCATTTCAACCACTTCTTGTGCCTGTCATACCAGCACCAGAGAGGCCATGTACAGAGAGTGGTCCATATCAAGTAGCCTGGTGGTTTTGTATATTTAATTTTTGCTTCTAAGAAAGATTTTCTTTCTCTCGTGATGCAACACAGTCAAAAATCTCCAGAGGTTGTGTTCACACCCAGATATACTAATCCAATATCACCCTAGACTTTACTGGACCTAATCTCTCCAGATCCCTAACCATTTCTTGATTTTTTATTAATCTCAACCATTTGTCTTTCCACACAAAGTGACTCTGAGCATAGAATTGGGAAGATTTTGCTTTACAGTCTTTCAAGACCACATCTTATTGAGGATTTAACATAGTTTTAGTTACTATCCATTTTCAGCTGTTCTTACATGTCAAACCAATATAATTGAAAATTAAGGTTGGGATTTTTTACTCTGGCTTTGGCCAGTCACAGAGGAATTTCCACATAGATATATATGACCTTAAGAAAGAGGTGTTATCTGGCTGCCCACTTGCACAATTTGCTTCTGTCTCCTATCCCAATAGACATTTTACCTTGTGTTAGTCTGCCATCTGTCATCATAACGAAAGGAAAAGACAGTGTACTTAAAAGAAAAAAAGCTACTTGGGCTCACAGGTAAAGAGGGTCTCTCCCATGATCAGTTGCCCCCATTATTATGGGACTGTGATGAAGTCACTTAGCCTGGTGGGAACACGCAGTGAAGCAAAAAGCTTATCTTATGGCCAAAGGCACCAATCCTAAAGGATGATGGAAAGACCAAGACCTAACCACAACCTTCAACTACATACACCCAATGACTATGTCTTCCCACTAAGCCCTGGCTCCTGAAGTTTCAACTCCTCTTTTATGCATGAGCCCTCAAGGTGGCATTCAAGTCCCACGTTATAGCATGCTTCCCCTTCCTGTTCTTTCTGGAAGAGCATGGTGCACTATTTTGTTCTATTTCAGAGGGAATATCCTAGCATGACCCCTCACCATAAGCATCTAAATATTTCAGATAGTGACGGTACCTGAGTATTTACATCTCATTTTCAGAAATGAATGTGTCTCATGAAGACAAATATATCTACTTCTTGCTCATCTCATGAATCAATGAAAGGTTACTGATACAATGAATGGACATAATAATCTACAGGATGCCAAGATTCATCGGATATGTTTGGAACATATTATGATAGAGGCTTGGAGACAACCTGGAGATGAGTATATAAGTGCATGATGTCCTATCTAAATGCAAATTATTTTTATTATTTTTTTCAAAGTAAAATATCACACAATTGCCAAATTGGTAGATACATACGTACCTATGTCTGATGATATATTAATACATGGTAAAGATCCCATATATGTGCTATATGGACATTGGGGTTATCATATGGTCATGCTTGTCATAATTTCGTAGGTGACAGACAATGTTTTAGATCTGTTCAGTTTCTACGAAGGCCAGACTGAACTAACTAGATGTAGTGGGACCCCATACCCTCTGCATCTTTTGAATAACCCAAGCACTTTCTCCATAGAGAGATAGATGGTAAAATATTTCAGGCTCTCTAACCCACATATATTCTCTGAGATGTAGTTTTCCTTTTCTTAGCAAACCTTTAAAAATGAGAAAGCCATTCTTAGCTTGAAAACTGTGCACAAGCTGGACATAAAACAAATTTTGTCCATCATCTGCAGTTTTCCAAACCCGCTTTAGATCTTTAAGGTGATAGCAATCTTTGCCAGTTCCCCATCCTGGGACGTAATGGGGTTATTGATTTATTATCTCAGCTAGGGTGGAAAGTAGCTTCCAAGGATTCCTCCTGGCTTCCCTTGCTCCGCCGATAGATCTTACCCTTCAGACCAAGACAAACTGTGGGGATGTGCCAACGGACCAAGCATGCCAATCCCAATTATACATTTAAGGTTTGGGGAAAGGATCGCTGGATGCGTCATTAGACCCAAAGAATTTTGTCCAAAATTCCATTTATTATCTGAGCCCCATTATTTATTTTTAGCCATGACTATCATTTACTATTCAACCATGGATATAGATCACTTCACAGAAAAACAAAATAGTAATTAAGAAAAAAATAGGAACTTTAAGTCGATTTTTGGCAAACTACAATTTAATGGCTGAATTGCCTTAATATTCCAATGATGTGTTATTGTGAAAATCTCAAAGCAAGGAGAAAGAAAAAGAGGAAGAAACAGAGAGACAGGGAGAGAGAGGTGAAGACATATCAGAAACAGAGGGACAGGGGAGAGAGAGGTGAAGATATATCTCAGTGTCAGAGTGGCAATAAAAAGTATAACATAACTGGGTCTAAAACAAAAGCTACACATGAATAATAAATGCTGGTGGGTGGATTTTAATGACCCTCTGAGCATAGGAGGGAAAACTCAGGGCTGTATGTTTTGGAGCAAAGCTCTCTTGAATAAGCTTTGATCTTCTAAGAGGCATGTTACCATGTAGAAATAGAAGTTCTGTGAACTCTGCCTTCCTGAGTAGAAATTAGTACAGCAGCTGGCATCTAGATGGACAGCTAAAACCTAAGGCACTGCCGTGTTTGAATGATGTTTCCAAATTTATACCAGCCACATAGAACTAGAACCACTGAATTTGAGTTTTGAGGAATCCAGGTCTAAGCAGGCTATAAAACCAGGCACCTACAGAAGCATTCTGTAGAGATTCAGCCATAGCCCAGGACATACAAGGTTTACAGGGGAAAAAAATTCACACATTTTAAAATGGCATTGAAAACAGAAATCAAAACATAATGACGAATGAACCACTAAGACAAAGAACTATCAAAGAGAAACAAGTAAACATCATCATTCTCATGCCTGGAAATTACATATTTTTCTACAATAAAGATTTTAACAAATTTTGTAAGGAGAAAATACTAATTTCCTACATTATGTAGGGAAAATACTATATAAGGCAAAAAAACCCATGGTCTTAAAATCTATTAATGGGATCAGAGCTAGATCTCCATGCATCATTGCCAAATGAATGGACAAGTTCAAAATTGGATATATTACACATAGTCTTCAGAAAACCTTAAAATGAAAACAGGTAGATAGTGAAAAGCAGGACAGAGAATGTGTTAGGCAAGGGGTAAGAATTAATTAGTATATATTATCTTTACTAAATGTTTATTATTTTCATTTTAAAATGTCTTGATTTTTTTACATTTATTTATTAATTCAAGTTTTACATCTCCATCACAGCCCTCTCCCTACACCCTCCCAATCCCACCCTCCCACCCTTTACCTCCTTTCCCACCTATCTTACTCCTCTGGTGTGGGGTGACCTCACATACCAGCCCCCCTCAGTTCATCAGTCACATGAGGGCTAAGACCTTCCTCTTGTACTGGGGGCCTACATGTCAGTTCCAAAAGGGTGGAAGTATCCCACTAACAGGTAACAAAGTCCATGTTCCTGATTCTTTTGGTTTGTTGATTATAGTTTAGTTATCCTGTACTAAATGGCTAAATTCCAGTTATAAGTGAATACATCCCAAATACCTCTTTCTGGGTCTGGGTTAGCTCACTCAGGATGAGCTTTACTAGTTCCATCCATTTGGTTGCAAATTGCATGATTTCCTTGTTTCTGATAGCTGAGTAGTATTCCATTGTGTAAATGTACCACAGGGTTTTTTGTTTTTGTTTTTTTGTTTTTTGTTTTT
Source organism: Lophiomys imhausi (assembly GCA_907164525.1). NCBI lineage: Eukaryota > Metazoa > Chordata > Mammalia > Rodentia > Muridae > Lophiomys > Lophiomys imhausi. The sequence goes on from CAJQZJ010000990.1 coordinate 373,334, forward strand.
AATCCATTCTTCGGTTGAGGGACATCTAGGTTGTTTCCAGTTTCTAGCTATTACAAATAAAGCTGCTATGAACCTAGCTGAAAAACCCATATCTACATATGCCCCCTTGTGGTTTGGTAAGGAATCATTTGGTATATCCCCCCAGAGTTAGGTATGGCTGGGTCCTGAGGCAAAGCTATTCCAAGTTTTCTATGATATCGCCAGACTGACCTCCATAGTGGTTGCACAAGCCTGCATTCCCACCAACAATGGAGGAGGGTTCCCCTTTCTCCACACCCTCGCCAGCATATGCTGTCATTTGAGTTTTTGATCTTAACCATTCTGACAGGTGTGAGATGAAATCTCAGAGTCATCTTGAGTTGCATTTCTCTGATGATTAAGGATGTTGAGCATTTCTTCAAGTGTCTCTCAGCCATTAGAGATTCCTCTTTTGTGAATTATCAGTTTAGCTCTGTGTCCTATTTTTTGATTGGATTATTTGGTTTCTTGGTGTTTAATTTCTTGAGTTCTTTATGTAAGATGTGGGGTTGGTGAAGATCTTTTCCCAATCTTTAGGCCATCATTTTGTACTAATGACAGTGTCCTTTGCCTTACAGAAGCTTTCTAGGTTTATAAGGCCCCATTTATTGATTGTTAATGTTAGAGCTCGAGCTATTGGTGTTCTGTTCAGGAAGTTGTCTCCTATACCCATGAGTTTGAGGCTTTTCTCCACTTTCTCTTCTATTAGATTTAGTGTGTCCAGCATTATGTTAAGGGTTTTGATCAACTTGGACTTAAGTTTTGTGCAAGGTGATAAATATGGGTGTATTTGCATTCCTTTATATGTTGACAACCAGTTAGACAAGCACCATTTGTTGAAGATGCTTTCCCTTTTCCATTATATAGTTTTGGCTTCCTTGTAAAAAATTAAATGACTGTAGGTTGGTGGATTAATTTCTGGGTCTTTGATAAAATTCCATTGATCAACTGGTCTGTTTCTATACCAGTACCATGCTGTTTTTATTACTATTTCCCTGTAGTACAGCTTGAAATAAGGGATGGTGATACCTCCAGATAATCTTTTACTGTACAGGATTGATTTAGCTTTTCTGGTTTTTTCGTTTTTCCATATGAAGTTGAGAATTGTTCTTTCAAAATATGTGAAGAAATGAGTTGGTATTTTGATGGGAATTGCATTGAATCAGTATATTGCTTTTGGTAGGATGGCCATTTTTATTATGTTGATCCTACCTATCCATGAGCATGGGAGATCTTTCCATCTTCTGATGGACTCTTCAATTTCTTTCTTCAAGGACTTGAAGTTCTTATTGGACAGGTCTTTCCCTTTCTTGGTTAGAGTTACCCCCAGGTACTTTATATTATTTGTGGCTATTGCAAAGGGTGTTGTTTCCTTAATTTCTTTCTCAGTCCATTTATCTTTTGTGTAAAGAAGGGGAATTGAATTTTTAAATTAATATTGTATCCAGGTACCTTGGTGAAGGTGTTTATCAGTTGTAGGAGTTCTCTGGTGGAATTTTTGGGGTCACTTATGTATACCATCATATCATCTGTGAATAGGGATACTTTGACTTCTTCCTTCCAATTTGTATTCCCTTGATCTCTTTTAGTTGTCTTATTGCTCTAGCTAGAACTTCAAGTACTATGTTGAAGAGATATGGGGAGAGTGGGCATCCTTGCCTTGTCCTTGATTACAGGTAAAATGTTTAAGTTTCTCTCCATTTAATTTTATGTTGGCTACCAGTTTGCTGTATATTGGCTTTATAAGTTTAAGTATAGCCCTGTATGCCAGCTCTCTCTAAGACTCTTAGCGTGAAAGGGTGTTGGATTTTGTCAAATGCTTTTTCAGCATCTAGTGAGATGATCATATGGTTTTTTACTTTCAGCTTGTTTATATGGTGAATTATGTTGATGGATTTTTGTATGTTGAATCACCCCTGCATTCCTGGAATGAAGCCTACTTGATCATGATGTATGATACTTTTGATATGTTCTTGGATTCAATTTGCAAATATTTTGTTGAGTATTTTTGCATCTATGTTCATGAGGGAAATTGGTCTGAAATTCTCTTTCTTTAATTGGGTCCTTGTGTGGTTTAGGTATCAGAGTGACTGTAGCCTAATAGAATGAGTTTGGCAGTATTTCTTTTGTTTCTATTTTGTGGAAGACTTTGAAGAATATTGGTATTAGCTCTTCTTTGAAGGTCTGCTAGAATTATGTGCTGAGACCCTCTGCCCCTGGGCTTTTTTTGGTTGGGAGACTTTTAATGACTGCTTCTATGTCCTTAGGGGTTAGAGGACTGTTTAGTTTGTTAACCTGATCTTGATTTAGCTTTGGTAGGTGGAATCTGTCAAGAAAGTTGTCTATTTCACTTAGGTTTGCAAATTTTGTGAAGTACAGGTTTTTGAAGTAAGACCTAAAGATTCTCTGGATTTCCTCAATGTCTGTTTTATTTCTCCCTTTTCATTCCTGATTTTGTTGATTTGGGTATTTTCCTTCTGCCTTTTAGTTAGTTTGGCTAAGGGTTTGTCTATTTTGTTTATTTTCTCAAAGAACCAAATCTTGGTTTTGTCAGTTCTTTATATTGTTCTTTTTGTTTCTAAATTGTTGATTTCAGCCCTGAGTTTGATGATTTCCCACTGTCTGCTCCTCTTGGGAATGTTTGCTTTTTTTTTTTTTTTTCTAGTGCTTCTATTTCTGCTGTTAAGTTGCTAATATGAGCTGTCATAATTTTCTTTTTGAAGTCACTTAGTACTATGAACTTTCCTCATAGCACAGCTTTCATTGTGTCCCATAAGTCTGGGTATGTTGTGCCTTCACTTTCATTGGATTTTAGGAAGTCTTTGATTTTCTTATTTATTTGTTCCCAGATTCAGTGGTCCTGAGTAGAGTTTTTTGGTTTCCATGAACGTATAGGTTTTTGGTTATTTCTGTTGTTGTTGAAGTCCAGCTTTAATCCCAGGTGATTTGTTAAGATACAGGGGGTTATTACAATTTTCTTGTATCTGTTGAGGCTGGCTTTGTAACTGACTATATGGTCAATTTTGCAGAAGGTTCTGTGAAGTGCTGAGAAAAAAGGTATATTCTTTTGTGTTTGGATGAAAAGTTATATAAATATCTGTTAGGTCCATTTGATTCATGACCTCTGTTATTCTAATTATTTCTCTGTTTGGTTTCTGTCTCGATGTCCTGTTCATTGATGTGAGTGGGGTATTAAACTCTCCCACTTACAGTATGTGGGGGTCATTGTGTGGTTTATGCTTTAGTAGTGTCTCTTTTACATAAGTGGGTTCCCTTGTATTACGGCCATAGATATTCACTATTGAGATGTCATTCTGATGAATTTTTCCTTTGACAAGTATGTAATGTCCTTCCCTATCTTTTTTGAATAATTTGGTTGAAAGTCTATTTTATTGGATATTAGGATGGCTACTCCAGTTTGCTTCCTTGGACTGTTTGCTTGGAAAACCATTTCCCAGCCCTTTACTCTGAGGTAAAGTCTATCTTTGCTGGAGAGGTGCATTTCGTGTGTGCAGCAAAATGATGGGTCTTGTTTACAGATCCATTCTGTAAGCCTGTGTTTTTTTATTGGTGAATTGAGTCCATTGATGTTGAGAGATAGTAATGACCATAGATTGTTATTTCCTGTTATTTTGATGTAGGTAGTGGTAGTGCATCTGTTTGTTTCTTTTTTGTTCAACTGCAGTGGAGTTATTTGTTTCCCATGTTTTCTTGGCTGTAGTTACCGTCTCTCAATTGCAATTTTTCTTCTAGGATCCTCTGTAGAGCTGGATTTGTGAGTAGATATTGTTTATATTTGGTTTTGTCATGGAATATCTTGTTTTCGCCATCTATGGTGATTGAAAGTTTTTCTGTGTACAGTAGTCTAGGCTGGAACCTGTGGTGTTTTAGGGCTTTTAGAACACCTGACCAGGCCCTTCTGGATTATAAAGTTTCTGAGGAAAAGTCAGGTGTAATTCTGATGGTCTTCAATTTTTTGTTACTTGGCCTTTTTCTCTTCAGCTTTTAATATTACTTCTTTGTTCTATATATTTGGAGCTTCAATTAGTATGTGGTGGGAGGAATTTATTTTCTTGTCCAATCTATATGGTGTTTTGTATACCTCTTGAACTTTTAAGAGCATCACTTTCTTTAGGTTTTGGAAATTTTCTTCTATGATTTTGTTGAAAATGTTTCCTGATCCTTGGGTCTAGAGTCTTCTCTTTAATCTATGTCTATAATTCTTAGGTTCTTTCTTTTTATTGAGTTCTTGCTTTCTTGGATGTTATAGGTGAAGACTTTTAGACTTCTCATTTACTTTGGTGGTTGTACTGATTTCTTCAATCGAATCTTCCATGCCTGTGATTTGGTCTTCTATCTCTCGTATCCTATTGGTGATACCCCATGTCTGTAGTTCCTGTTCTCTTTCTTTGGTTTTCCACCTGCAGGATTGTCTCTGCTTGTGTTTTCTTTATTGCTTACATTTCCAATTTCAGGTCTTAAACCATTTTATACATTTCCTCCTCCAATTTGATTGCTTTTACTTGTGATTCCTTAATAGTTTTGTCCTTTTTCCTCTCTTATTTGACTGAGTTTTCTTGGAGGTCTTTGATGGAATTCTCATTGCTTTCATCTGTTCAATTGTCACTTCTTTAAATTCTTTAAGAGATTTATTTTCTTCTTGTAAGACCTCTATCATTTTCATAAGTATAGATTTGTCATCATTTTCTTGTGTTTCAGCTGTGGTGAGATTGTCAGGGCTTGCTGTATTAGCATAGCTGAATTTTGTTTGAGTCATATTTCCCTGACTTTCATCAGTTCTGTTCTTTCGCTGGCCTTTAGCCATCTGGCTGTCCAGCACAGGGTTTTTTATTGCCCCTGGCCTTGTTGGGAAAATCCAGATAGGCTTGCACCTCTCAAACTGTCACTCACCAGGAGTATATCTCTGCAGTGGTGCAGTTGTTCCTCCTGACTTTCAGAATGTGTCCATGCTGATCAATGCCATCTTGATCTCCATCAGTTAGTTTTATGAACTCCCAACTGTTGGTCTTAATTCCTGCACAAGTGGGGTCCTGTTTAGAAAGTCTTTTCTTGCACAAATACAAGAGTATTCCCTGCTTTATCTTCTATTATATCCAGGGTATTAGGTCTTATGTTGAGGCTTTTGATCCATTTAGAGTTGATTTTTATGAGAGGTGAAAGACAAGGGCCTGGTTTTATTCTTCTGTATGTATCCACTTTTATCTGAACCATTTAACAAAGATGATGTCTTTTCTACAATGCATATTGTTGTCCTTTTTGTAAAAAAAAAAAAAAAAAAAGAGGGTGACTTAAGGAGTGTGGGCTTACATATGGGTCCTCAATTCTATGCCATTAACCAATCCGTATGATTTTATGAAAATACCATGCTATCTATATTACTGTAGTTCTATAGTATAACTTGAAATCTGGGATGATGATAACTCCAGTAGATTTTTTATTATTCAGAATGGCTTCTACTATCTTCAGTACTTTTGCATGTCAATATTAAATTTAAGATTATTTTTTTCAGTTTCTGAGATGAATTGTGGTGCTAGAGATTGTACTCTAGTAGATGGCCACTTTCAGAATATTAATCCTACCAATCCAAGGGCATGGAGGTCTTTCTATATTCTGTTCTCTCCTTCTATTTATTTCTCTTTCTTCCTTCCTTCCTTCCTTTCTTTCTTTCTTTTTGTGTCTTAAAATTTCCATTCTACAAGTCTTCCATTTCCCTGGTTAGATTTCTATCAGTTTGTCATTTGTATATAGGAAATCTAATTTTTTTATCTTAGTTTGTATCTTGCTACTTTACTGAGTGTGTTTATCAGATATAAGATTTTATAGTGATAGGGAAGGGTTTGTGACTGAGATGTAACTTGAAGAAAAAAAAATAAAGTATTTAAAAAAAAAGATTTTATGGTGGGTTCTATTGGCAAACTGAAGTAAAAATATAAAATATAAGTACAGAGTCTCATATGTGGTATGTGTAAGAGAGATGGTGTGATTATTGTAACAGATGGATTACATGCTTTTAAGTATAAATATACAGAATCTATGAGGAAAAGCACAATTCTCCCTCACTCTGTTAGCTGAGGCAACCAAATGGGACACCCCAGAACCAGATCCGCATTCTCCACTCTATTTCCCTTATGAGTAGATCTCAGAGGCAGCTTGGTAACAGCAGCAATCATGCCCAAATCTTCCCTTGGAGAATGTTATATTATGAAAGATCTAAAGTTGCCATGATGTTGGACATCTTACACTGTCTTTATGGTTTATTTTGACTTTACTTTGAAACACATCTTTACAAGGACATCTAATTTTCTGTGCTTCCATTCTCCAAATGTCTTAGGAGAATATCAAATGAAAAACTGCAGGAAAAAAGGCCACAAAACAGGACAATTGGAATAATAAAGACAATACAGGCATCCATTCATGAAACACTGGAGAAAGAAAGGAGAGAAACAAAAAAGGAAAACAAGGCAAAAGGTCATGATTATGGAGTTAGTCTTGATAAAAAGTAAAGGGGAAAAACATCCTTGTCAGATGACTTTAATACAATGGAAGAGGAGAAGGAGAAGGAGGAGTGAGTAAAATAGAGACAAGAATTAAATGATAAACATCAGAGATTTAGAACATTTAAAAGGAATAAATACTGTGAATAGTAAGCATAAGAATTCAATCAACTTGCTCCATTGACTGACATGCTTAACTAACCAGTCCTAGCATTATATCTCTGAGAATGCAATCTGAGTTTGTAAAACTATATTTTATGCAGTATGTACGTACACTCATGGGAATATGAGTCAGCCAAACACAAAAGGGATCTCATTAGAAACAACTAGAGTTTAAGTGAAGTTAACCAAGCAAAAACAACACATGTATGCTATCTCACTTACACGGGACATGTTTAAACGCCAGCTCAAAGGGCAGAAAAGAGAATGGTGGGTGGGTACAAGGAGCTGGAGGGTAGATATTAGTGAGAGTATATGAAATTTCAGTGAGTCTAGAAAAATAAGCAAAGAAATATACTGAACCAAAGAGACTATAGCTAATAATGATATACTGTGTACTTGATTTAACTTTTTATTAGGTCCTTAAGAGTATTTTAAATGGTCTTGTCACCAAAAGTATTCATAAATATGTAAGTTAGTACCTATTTTCACTATTTTGATTTTATTCCAAAGTCTGTATGTCAAAATGCATTTATAAGATATATATAATTATGTTATATATATATATAACTTTTTAGAAATTTAAGTAAATAAATAGTAGGAAGATGATATCATTGATATTTTGCTAAATAGACATGTTATCCAAACTGCCTCTGAAATATTATCTTTATACCTTTAGATTATTGCTGCCCTCAGCCTTAATCATAGATGCTTCTTTTTGCCATGGGAAATGGTGAATGTATAGATTCATAATAGGTCAAAGTAATGGGAATAAGAGGCTGCTGGGTGCTCAGTCCTAAATGGGACATTTCTCTCACCTTTCCATGGCTCAGAGAATGCCATCAAAGTGGAAGCAGAGAGAATGTAAGAACAAAGGATGAAGAGGAGTATGGAGGAGCACCGTCTTCTGCATATGACATGGCTGATGCACTCATGAACTCATATCAGCTGTAGTTACCCACAAAAGACATGGTCCATCATCATTCTATCATGGATGGGGATGCTCAGGAGGCCTCTCACTTTCCTAAGCTAGAATTAGTTAATAATGAAAAGGAAGAGGGAGTCATATTTCCTTAGTAGTAAAGCCACTAATAAGCTGGCCTTGCACAAGTAAATAACCCCAACCATGTTCAAGACAGCAATCCTAATTAAATACCAAAAAAATCCATGAAACCAGAAAGAGTAGTTATTAGAAAGAACAGACTTAAGGGGAGTAGAAAGAATGGGAGAGAGATTAGGACAACAGGGGAAGTGAATATTATAAAAGTACTTCATATATAATCTGCCCTTGCACTAAAAGTATCAAATTTCCTGCAGAACACAGGATTCACAAACCAAGGCCTGATTCCAAGCAAGTTCTAGGCCACACTCAAGAAAACAGAGAAAAAGCTTTACCATAACTGTCTAGCAGAGGGAGGATGCAAATTTTACTCAAAATTGCAGAACACAAAGGTAACAGAGGCTTCCTTTTAATATACAACTTTCAAACAAAGAATAGATCATCAGAGCACCAAAAGCAGCCCATACTATTAGGAAATGTGATTGTTATTCCTCTTTCCTTACCTAGTAGTAGGAAAGAGCTCTAAGATGCCAGACCTTCTTGTTTCTTGACAATAATGAACCCAGTGAGTAGAGCAGACATAGGGTACCTTCACCCAAGGAGGCTGCAGTGTTTTATGTCATCCCTCAAGCCCTCAGACTCTACACACACACACACACACGTTTAGAAAAAAAGTTATGAAGTCAATATTTTAATTATTTTTAGGGGAAAGCAACAATGTTATTTATAATTGAAAATTAAGTTTTATTATTAAACTATATCATTCAATCAATTAATTTGTGTTAGGTCCTAAAGTAGACTTTAGGGGTCTGTTGTTATCCTAACTTGAGTTGCACAAGAAGCAGACTGTAAAGTAAGCTTCATGTTTGGGTAGTTTATTTGATTTAGGAGTGGAAAAGTAAGAGAAAGTATAATGTCAGACTGCTGTCTACTATGATGAATAACTGAGACTTAACCCCATAGGAACCAATATGTACCACAGACTTCCATTATCTGGGGTGATTGAATGGAGGTAGTTATATGGCATCTATCACTCTCATTAGATAAAGAGTTCCAGACAGTGTGAGGAGAGGCAAATTCTTCTATTTGAGCGAAGTGGTCTTCCTCGGCTTAAAGAACATGCTTAGACAAAGAAGCTAGGGTGAGAAGTCGGTCCTTGAGATATGGATGGAGCATCAATGCCATCTGTTGCACTCCTACATAAATTAAAGTCCTACCCTCCCAGAGTTTCAATAGTACATATGTAACATGCACATGTGTGTATATGGAAGTTGAATTTCAGCATCAATATTCTGTACTTGTTTAAGAACAAGCATGATAACATCATACCTAATCCTGATTGAGTATTTAGAACTTATCAAGAAAGTCACTTGGTCTTATCCTTGTTCTCTCAAGTATTTAATCCATAGACTTTTTATCTTCTATTCATTAAAATTCATCTTCCTTCATTTTTCATCTATTTCTATTACATCACTTTGCTGTATTTTGCAGACCATATTAAGCCACAAAATATTCCCCTCTGTGACAGAGAGAAAGCTACTGCACATGTAAAGTATTTTAAAGTTTGGGTAGTTTATTTGATTCAGGAGTAGAAAAGTAAGAGAAGGTATAATGTCAAAATGCTGTCAACTATGATGAATAACAGAAAATAAAGAAGGAGGAAGGAATAAGAGTATATAAAGAGTAAAACACGTTTTTTATTAAATGTAGCGGGTATTTGAAAATCAGAATGGACTTATAAAATCTGAACTTTTCTTTTCACTTCAATTATATATGGTTTCTTGAATGAGTATATAGATATTAGAAGATTGTTCTTTTCTTTTCTCTTTTTGGTTTTTAGAGACAGGGTTTCTCTGTGTAACAGCTCTGGCAGTCCTGGACTTACTTTGTAGACCAGGCTGGCCTCTAATTCACAGAGATCAGCCTGCCTCTGCCTCCCAAGTGCTGGGATTAAAGGTGTGCACCACCACACCCAACTAGAAAATTGTTCTTACATGTACTCTCCCTCACATAGGTCTCCTAGACAATGGGAGCTTTTTTTTTTTTAATTAAACTTCAGGCTACATATGAAGAGCTGATCAAATGAGCAAGTATCCTAGAACATTTATCTCTATTTAGGCGGGCTATTTAGAAATAAAAATTCTTTGGTGAATGTTGAAAAGCAGTCTCATGAACTCAGAAGACAAGATGATTGGAATAATGACAAACTTGGATGCAAGCTGTCTTTGCTTCCCAGAACCACCCTTATACACTGGGGCATCTTTGGGCAGATCTAAATGATTATGAGGTTTCTACATGTAACAGAAATTGCAGGACTGATTCAAAGCATGTGCTGTTTGTCAACAGTGATATAATTCTTCACAACTTTTCATGGGGCTGTCAGAAAATGGCAGCTACAGAGAAAGGCAGAACTGTAGAGCATGTGAGTTGAGTTAAAATATTTGAACTCAAATCCCAGCACCACCACTGGCACTGGCTAGGTGACCTTATACAAGTCACTTAACCTTTCTAAGCCTCATTGCCAATCTAAAAATGTGTCTAATAACAGCACTAAAAGTTAGTATCAGCAATAAAAGATAGATACAAGAGTCAGATGAGATAAAGAATAGAAACAATATAAATACTGGTTATTCACATATTTCTGAGTGAGAAATAATCAGTGCAAGGTATTCTGCTTTGTGTCCTAACTTGTATATCAGTAAAGCTGAGGATCTGATTAACCCTTGGTTCTTTGTAGAATTCCTCTCTGTCTTGACCTACTAAAACCATACTGTTTTCACAAGTAACAAACATATCAAACATAACAACAGACACTGAGGAGATCCAAAGAATCCTTAGATATTTCTTCAAACGTCTATACTCCACAAAATTGGAAAAACTAAATGAAATGGATGATGTCTTTTAATAGATTTCACTTATTAAAGTTTAATCAAGATCAGGTAAACAATTTAAACAGTCCTATAACTCCTAAAGAAATAGAGGCAGTCATCAAAATTCTTCCCACAAAAAAAAAAAAAAAAAAAAAAAATCCCTGGACTTTCTTCCGTGCAGAACTCTACCAGACTTTCAAAGAAGAGCTACTACCAATACTCCTCAAATGATTTGACCAAATAAACACAGAAGGAAGATTGCCAAACTCATTCTATAAAGTCACAGTCAGTCTGATCATTAAACCACACAAATACTCAGCAAAGAAAGATAATTTCACACCAAATTCCCTCATGAACATTGATGCAATAATACTCAATAAAATACATGCAAACTGAATACAAGAACACATAAAAAAAATCATCAACCATGATCAAGCAAGCTTCATACCAGGGGCTCGGGGATGGTTCAACAGACAAAAATCCGTCAACGTAATCCACCATATAAACAAGCTGAAAGGAAAAAAAATCACGTGATCATCTCATTAGATGCTGAAAAAGCCTTTGACAACATCCAACACCACTTCATGATAAAGATCTTGGAGAGAACAGGGATATAAAGCCCATACATAAACATAATAAAACCAACATACAGCAAGTTGATAGCCAACATCAAATCACATGGACAGAAACTTAAGCCAATTCCACTAAAATCAGGGATAAGAGAAGGCTGCCCTCTCTCTCCATAGCTATTCAATACAGTACTTGAAGGTCTAGCTAGAGCAATAAAACAACTAAAGGAGATCAAGGGGATACAAATTGGAAAGAAAGAAATCAAAACATTCCTATTCACAGATGATATAATAGCATACATAAGTGATCCCCAAAATTCTACCAGAGGAATCATACAGGTGACAAACACCTTCAGCAAACTGGCTGGATACAAAATTAACTAAAAAAAAAAAAAATCAGTAACCCTCCTTTACACAAATGATAAATGGGTTGAGAAAGAAGTTAGAGAAACAACACAATATTGTGTTGTTTCTCAATAGCCACAAACAATATAAAATACCTTTGTGTAACTCTAACTAAGAAAGTTAAAGACCTGTATGACAAGAACTTCAAGACTCTGAAGAAAGAAATTGAAGAAGATATCAGAAGATGGAAAGATGTCCCATGTACATGGATCAGTAGGATTAACATAATAAAAATGGCCATCTTACCAAAAGCAATCTACAAATTTAATATAATTCCAATCAAGCTATCAATACAATTCATTACAGACACTGAAGAACAATTTTAAAATTCATATGAAAAGACAAAAAACTCAGAATAGTTGAAACAATCTTCTACAATAAAAGAAATTTTTGGTGGCATCACCATTCCCAACTTCAAGCTGTGCTACAGAACAATAGTAATAAAAACTACATGGTCCTGGCATAGAAACATATTTCGTTGATCAATGAAATAGGGTCAAGGGTGCAGAAATAAACCCACACACATTTTATTTTTGACAAAGAAACCAAAATCAAACAATGGGGAAAAAGGCATCTTAAATAAATGGTGCTGGTGTAACTGGATGACTGTCTGTAGAAAAATGCAAATATATCCTTATTTATCACCCTGCACAAAACTCCAGTCTAAGTTGATCAAAGACCTCAACATAAAACCAGATATACTGAACCTATTAGAAGAGAAAAAACAGCCTTGAGCTCATTAGCACAGGAGACAACTTCCTGTACAGAATACCAACAACTTAGTCTCTAAGACCAAAAGTCAATAAATGGGACATCATGAAACTGAAAAGCTTCTGTAAGGCAATGGACACTATCAAGAGGGCAAAATGGCAGCCTACAGATTGGGAAAGGATCTTCACCAATCCTACATCTGACAGAGATCTAATATCCAAAATATATAGAGAACTCAAAAAAAGTAAACACCAAGAAACCAAATAATCCATTTTAAAAATGAGGTTCAGAGCTAAACTGAGAATTCTCAACAGAAGAAATTCATATGACTGAGAAGTCATCAAGGAAATGCAACTCAAAACAACTCTGAAATTCCAACTCATACCAGTCAGAATGGCAAAGATGTGGAGAAAGAGGAACACTCCTCCGTTGCTGGTGGAGTCTAAACTTGTACAGCTACTTTGGAAATCAATCGGGCAGTTTCTCAGAGTAATGGGAATAGTTCATCCTCAAGACCTACTCCTGGGTATATATCCCAAAGATACTCTACCATACTGCAAGGACATTTGCTCAACTAAGTTCATTGCTGCTTTATTCATAATAGCCATAAACTGTAACCAACCAAGATGTCCCTCAACTGAAGAATGGATAAAGGAAATGTGGTACATTTACACAATGGAATACTACTCAGCTGTTAAAAACAAGGAAATCATGAATTTTACAGGCAAATGGATAGAACCAGAAAATATCATCCTGAATGAGGTAACCTGGACCCAGAATGACATAGATGGTATGTACTCACTCATATGTGGATACTAGCCATTTAGTACAGGATGACCATACTAGAATACACAGACACAAAGAATCTAAGTAACTAAGAGGGCCCAAGAGAGGATGCTTGAAATTCACTCAGAAGGGGAAAGGGAAAAGATGGCAGAAATAAAGAGAGGGAACTGGGTAGAAGAGAGAAAGAGGAGGAAAAGGAGTGGGGGATTAGTTATGAGGAGAGAGGGATCAGGTGATGAATGTTCTAAGTGAAGATGGGAAACTGAAGGGGGTCATCTCTAAGACAAACTGGAGACCAACAACAAGATAGGCCACTAGGAGGAGATGGGGATAATTCTAGCTGAGGCTCCTACCAGCAAGAGTTATGAAGACTGAAGAACTCTCCCACTAGTTAGATTGGACTTCCAGGGGAGGGAGAGGATAACCAACCCACCCACAAAGTGTTCAACCCAAAATTTACCCTGTATATAAGATGTTCAGGGATAAAGATATAGCAGACACTGAGGGAATGACCAACCAAGGATGGACCCAATCTTAGTCCTACCCCAAGGGAGAGAGCCAATCCCTATCACCATTAATGATAAGGCTATGATTACAGACAGGAGCATAGTATAACTGTTCTCTGAGAACTTCCTCACAGCAGAGGATCCAAACAGAAGCTGAAACTCACCTGGGAACATTAGGCAGAACATGGGAGATCTTGTGGAAGATTGGAAGAAAGGATAGAAAGACCTGGAGGAGACAAGAACTCCATAAGAAGATGAACAGAGTCAACTAACCTAGGCCCACAGGGACTCACAGAGTCTGAACTACCATTCAAAGGGCATGCATTAACTGAACCTAGGCCCACTACACATATGTAACTGATGGGCAGGGTGGTCATCATGTGGACGCCTAGCAAGTGGAGTGGAGGCTGTCTCTGGCAAGAACTATGAGGCCTGCTTTTTGATCATGTCCTTTCTATAGGATGTTATGCCTGGTTTCAATGGAAGAGGAAGTGCTCAGACTTGCTAGGGTGGGATGGTATTGGGATGGGGGTGGGAAGGAGCTCTCTTTTTCTGAGAAGTGGAGGGGGAATGGGAGAAGGGGGCAGGAGGGCAGGACCCAGTGGAGGGGAAGGAGGGGGTTATTATTGTGAGGAAAAACATCTGAATGGCATGTCCTGAGGCACCTGCCCACATCTGCAGACTGCCTATGAATTCACGCCCCTCCGCAAAAAGCTTTTTTGAAAAAGACTGAGCTCTGGGACTTTGGGCCTTTGCAGGCCATAAGCATCTGAATAGATGAGCTGCCTGGGAAACTTTCATATGTTATTTGGTCTTAAGACCAGGAAGGCAATTCCTGTTTGATAAACTATCTTAGAATCTGATGAACAAAATTCAGAGACTTTAAAACTGAAAAATTGTATGAAGACCAGCCATCCATCAGGACCCATGCTCTGAGAAAAATATCCTTTTGAGAAACCTTAGGTTAATGTTAGAAGTTTTAGGTGCTAGGTTTCAGTGTTAGGGTTTGGGTTTAGGATTTAGGAATTTTATAGACAATTGTTAGGTAATTGTTAAGCATTAATAAATGTATGTGTGATAAATAAAAATTTACTGTTACATCAGACAAATATAATAGATCCTGCAAGAGGGGGCTGGTTCCTTAATCTTTGGTTGTCATGAATATGTTAGTAGCTTATCTGTTCCCAGTGACCCAACAAGACTAATTCAGGAGAGACTCCCTCTAATTCCTCTTTAGTTCCTGAGAAGATGCTGGGTTTGTATTATATTTATTTATTCATTTGTTTGTTCATATATCATCTATCTATCTATCATCTATATCTATCATCTATCTATCTATCTTCATCATCATCTATATCTATCAATCATCTATCGTGTGTGTGTGTGTGTGTGTGTGTGTGTTCATGCCACAGCATGCATGTAGAGATCAGAAGACAATTTTCAGAAGTTGGTTCTGAAACTGATCATGTGTCTCTGGGAATCCAACTATGTTCTCAGGTTCTCAGGCTTGAGGACTGATCCATCTTACCAAACCTGGTTCTGTCTGCAGATAGATAGAAAATTGACCACTTATACAAGGAAATGTGTTCGTAGTGTGATTAGAAATTGGAAAAAATCATTTAGATGATGAGGCATTTATTGTTGTTGTTAGGTACACATCTGAAACTATGTCCTACACTCATGGTTCCTCTCTTCTGAAGCTCATTTTGAAGCCTTGTGTTAAGTTTCTTTTCATGCTAACACTGTGTGTGATTGTCTCCCTGCCTCATGCAAAAAGAATTGTATCCTTATTGGAAACATTGAAGTCTTGAAATTGTGAATATACACACGTTTGGTGGATGGAGAAAGTTCCAACCTTATACCACACTTATTTTTTTTTCCTCTCACAGCTTACATAGCTCAGTAAAATCTTTCAAGGGGCACAAATTATTTTATATTTCTTTTAGTGAAGATTGCAATGAGTATATGTAGAAAAACACATGTTCCCCAATATCTTCACATGATCAAAAGTTTTACATATTAGGGTGAAAAAGACTGAGCCCAGGGGCATAACTTGAAAAGTACACAAAAGCTTCTGCAGGCAGGTGAAGATATTTAAGGCATGAATTCACAGGCGGTCAGCAGATGTGGGCAGGTGCCTCAGGGCATGTCATTCAGATGTTTTTCCTAGAGGGCTGTGAAATGACAGGAGACCTCCAGAGGGCAGGCACCTCAGGGGGCATGTCCTGCCCCTAGTCCTAAGATCAAAGAGGTCCTGGTCCTTGGTGAGTTCCTAAGGACATGTCACTTTGGAAGTAAGTCTTTTATCTTAAAGTCCAGGCTTTTGCCATCCCCATGCTATTATATACTAACACTAAACCTACTACAGCCTGAGGAATCTTAAACTCCATAAGATGAATGTTACTATGCTGCTACTTAGAACTTCATTAAAATATAAATGTGGCTCCTTTTCATATTGGACAGACAGTATTGAAAAAAGAATCACTTCCAATGATCCTCGGTTTCATTTAAAGAGAGATCAGGAAGACAAACGAAAACCTCATCCACTTTCATTCTGTCTTCCTTTTTGACTCCTAACCCACAGCCTACTTACTATAGGAATATAAACTCTGTGCCATCAAATTCCTTTTCCTGTCCCCTCTGGTAAATACCAACTGCCATGTCCAAATAACTATTCTGTACTTAGGTTTTTTTTTTCCTACTCCAAAACAAATGATAGTAAGTTATGTAATCAGTTTCCATCACCAATCATAACAAATAAAAGATTATTTTCCCTGTGGTTTTCCAGATTTCCCCTTCTCCTTATTACTCACTGGTGTTTTGTGTTATTGATAGGAAACATATTCAAAAGAAGAAAAGCTTATTTTACTTAATAGTGAAGTGAAGAGCCAATTCTTAAATTTAGCCTCTAGAGTAATGAGCACATCTGAACTGTGGCCTGTATCTGACCAAACCCAAATAAAGCAACAGGGTGAACAGCTTATTAGAAAGGGGGAGGTTGCTGCCAAAAATGATTTTTCAGAGAACAGCCAGAAAGAGCATGAGAGACAGGGGCATTAGAAGTTATTAAATTTGTCAAACTCATGCAGGTGAATAATCAAATGTTACTTCTAGTTCAAAGAGAGAAACTACCTATAATGAGGCTTCTGCTTCCCAGATAAGGATGACATACCCAAAGAGCAGATCTTAATACTAGAATATTAAATATGTTGTACCACTGGTATAGTAATAATTAAACTTTATAGTATTAGCATGACAGATACTCAAAGCCACCCTCAAGGGTTAATAGGTCTTATGGCATAGCCCCACCACTAGCTGGAAACACAGTGCTCAGACTGGAACTCCTACTTCTATTTTACATTCAATGATGTTCTAAAGAACTGGGCATTTCAGGAGAAAGGTAGCAGCTAGATGACCAATGACAGAGCTAAGGCTCTACTCCAACCATGCTAATTCCAGTGCTCTCTAGATTGATAACTACTGTGACTCTGTTTCTACACTGCACATGAAAATGATAACATTACTACCTGAACTTGGTTGTGCAAGGATGAACTTGCATACATCACTGAGAATGGTACCAAACAATTATAAAGGCTGAACAAATACTCCCTGCTAGTCTCTACTGGACTGAGGGTGCATTCCACTACCTCAGAGGCTTAGATATATACAGCACAAAAGGTTTGTTGTGCTAGCCTGAAATCTATTTCAGTATGAACAATGACACAGGCACCAGCAAAAGAGGGGGAGACAAAAAGAGACAAAGTAGTTGCCAAAGATTGAATAATTTTTTTACGCTTGCCATTTATGGTCTACCACAAGAAACTGACCTGAGATGCAATATTGAAGTTTTGACAATCCATAGATACACTTTTAAACATGAAGTCCATAAGGATAGAAGAAGATTGGGGAAGCAGGAGATTCCATAAGGCAACACACCCTTTTCCATAGCCTACAATGGCACCCATGCTCACACATCCCATACAAAACCATGGAGCATTTTCTCACTTCCACATGCAACTGAGATGCAATTCTTCCCTGCTGATGCTGCTTCTATTTTATCTCAGTCTTGCAAAATCAATTTCCCAAACTTCTATCTAGTCTTCCAGGAAACTATACCTTTACTCGGCAATCCAACCCCCAGAGTGATGTCGTAGCTAGTGAGCTTAATTGCAAACAAGTGTCACAGTTTTTAGCTCCATCCATCAAGAGGGAGCCTGGTTTTTTCAGCTAAGATAGTCATGCCAATTTTGAATACTCTAGCAAATTACTATGCTCAACAAAGTGGCCAAAACACCACTGTGTGAGTTCTAAGCCTGGGCATCACTAAACTATGCAGCTTTTGCTAGTATTGCTCTTGAAAAAAAAAAACAAAAAACAAAAACAAAAAACAAAAGATCAGTTACATTAGTTATCTCCTCATTTCTGCAACAAAAGACTTGACAGAGCAACTAATGGAGGAAAGGATTTATTTGTGTTCACAGGTGAAGGATACAGTCTACTATGGTGCAGAAAGCATGGGAGTAAGAGGTTCAGATAACTGGTCACATTATTTTTGCAGTCAGGAAGCATAGACATGAACACTGCTGTTCAACTCCTTCCTGTATATTTGGCCCATGACTCCAGTGCATGGAATGGTACCAACCACATTTAGTAGTTCTTCTCTCATCCATACGCCTAATGTGGAAAATTTCTCAAAAACATGAACAGAGGTTTGGATCTGTGATAATTGAATATCCCATAAAGTTGACAACAAAGGTCAACCATAATAGTTTCTGTTGTATCTCTACCATATCCCAGTTTCCCCAGCTATAAATAGCTGACATTATCAAAGGACTGAGTACCTTAAATATATCTTGGCATTTTTTATAACTAACCAGAACCCCCCGCTAGGTTTTCCTTCCATATCTAACATACTTGTGTCATTGCACAAGGTGCTTGAAGTAGATTCCAGGGTAAAGCCACTCATGACTACAAAGGATAGCATACCCACACAGTTAAACCAGATCCAGCTCAATTCTTGATCCTTTCCTGGGGAGAAACTCATGGAGAGTCACATGTCAGCTGCCTCCAAGCCTTCCTATGATCTCCCCAAGCACCTCACACTCTTATTCAAAATCAATTATGTGAAACTACTCATTTCCCTTCCTCACTTCTGATATTTCCAGATCACTAGGCAGAGGAGTTCCTTCAGATAATCCTTTCTGAACTCTGTCTCTAGAGACCAACCCCAGGGATTGAAATTGATGGTTTATGTAAATTTACAACAGATTTCTGGTTGCAAGGCTACCTCATAAACTTTATCCCACCTAAAATCCAGTTCTTCACCTTTATTCTACTCTGTCTCCACCAAACATGTGAGTCCAACAAACAAGTGTTCTCCTTCCCATAACAGTACCCAAGGCTATTCTGGTCTCTGTGTCAATTTCACAGGTATGTGCGATCAGTATGGTCAGGTCAGAGTTGCAACATTTAATCAGAACGCAGGAATCACAGTCCTGATTGGTAATATCTGTTGTCACTTCCTTAATAACCATTTTGATTCTTATATTCAAAGACCGCTTTGTAGTCTGTCTCTCAACTCCATTCAACCAGACAAGCAGGGACTCATAGGAACAATATCATCTTGATAATCTAATGCAGGTACTATTTCTCACTCAAGGATGACCACCTGAACAACTGTCACAGGATGTAAAGGGATGGAGCTAGAATGTTAGATCAAGATGCCGTACCTGGAAAGGGAATCAACTATGTCTTACTTATATACTATCTAATACCTTCATTAATCTGCTAAAGTTATACCTGTTGAAGCTCCAAAGAAAGGTAGAATGACAGGATTTGATTCCTGAATTAAAACCGAATATCCTAACATTCATTGATCTACTTCGATTCTTAGGGATTCCTACCCCTAAATTCACATACCCCCTTTCCTCTCAAGTCTGCAAGTGTAAGTAATTTGTGGTTTGCTGGTGGATCTTCATGTTCCAGCTTCACACAATGCAGTTGGCCATCAGCATTTAAAAACATAGAATTATTATATAACAATAGACAGGAAACAATCTATGAACAACTCAAAAAGCCAAGAGCTAGTCATGAAAAATATTGATTAATTTGATAGTTATCCTACTACCCTGTTTTTACAGGTGCTTAACTCCACTCTTATTTAGTGCCCTGCCTCAGCCATGCTCTGTGAACACCTCCACCTCATCATTTCAGGAAATGGAGCCACTGCCTTATCTCAAATTCAAGAATATTTTCTCTACCAGAAGTTCCTGTGGTCTCTTTACCTCCCCCTCCCAAAATAGCTACATTTTGTCATCATTTGTCAACATGCACACAGCAGACTTTATCTGTATAAATGAATAACATACAGAAAGGTTTTGATAACTTTTACAAGTAACTGGTTTCTCATTGTAATAACCATATTTTATGTTGTCACTGCTGTTCCTACATCTGTTGAATCTCTTCTCCCAAGTTATGTATTTTTATGTTTATTTCCATCAAACTGGACATCTTTGGTGCCTTGTTAAAACTTTCTGTAATGGACTGGGCATCACTGCAGCTGTGTGCTGATCAGTGCTTCATAGATCAGCCATCTTTTCGGGCAGTCTTGGAGCCTTGCTTACCGTACTTCAGTAATTCATTGCAACCCAAAACTGAGCATCTAAGCTAGCAATAGCATGGACTCCTTTGACACAGTTTATTTTTCTCAACCTCAAACCTCCTGCAACAATTATCCACCTTAAAGAAGAGTTTGCAGGTGTTGTGTGGTTTTGTCTCTGTTTGTTTGGATGCATTCATTTCTCCTTTATACTTCGCCTTTTAATTATTTAGTCACTCATAACTGAGTCAACTCATCAGGCTTTGTCATTTGTGCTGATCAGCACTTGTGGGACTACTGGCCCTTCATCACTTAAATGTTGTTTTAATTACATACACCAATTTGTCTTAATATGGTGCTATGCTTTGAACCCATCCGTTTATGACAGAAATCTTGTAATCTTCATCCCTTACTTACTTCTGTTTGTTTGTTTGTTTGCTCTTTACCAGAGTCTGTGTCAAACAAAAGCAGGGAGATTTGAGTTTCTTTCAATGTTTCTTAGTATGTACCTTTTCATTTAAATGGTTTTATACAATATGTTCTGATCCTGTTTTCACTCCTCCAACTCATCCCAGATCCTCCCCACCTCCATGTCTACCCACTCAACTTTATGTTCTCTTTCAAAATACACACACACACATCACACACACACACACACACACACACACACACACACACACACACACACCACAACACAGAGAGAGAAATGAAAATTAAAGCAAATAAGCAAAAGACCAATAAGACAAAAAATGCCAAAATAAAACAAAAATTCCACAAATCTAAACAATGTTAGTACCCCTTTCAAATTTAATTGCCTCAAAATATTGATAATGGACTATTTATAGCTACTTATTTTGGTACTGTTTCTGTCCTATAATGTATTTTTATAAAATTGTTTAATAATCCCCAATACTCTCTTAGAATTCATGACTTTTAACCTAGTTGGTCCTACAAGTCCTAAATCACTAAGGCTTCCCAAATGGAAACAGCACTGTAAATATTGTGTGAATTAAATCAATGGACATATTGAAGGAAAGACTTGCAGGGCTGACTTAGTTTCTTAATATGAGTATCTTCTCTGGAATGTAAATTTAGCTAGTCCCTAAATTGATTGTTTCCCCCACTCTATTATAATCCCACATAAAATATACAGCAAGTTGAAATGAATATCCCAATTCACCCGATAAGTACAGAGCAATGAATTCACCTTAGGTAAACAGAAGCACAGGATTCACTATAGGGAGATAAAATCACCTGGCCCTATCCCTACCTCTTCTAAACCTTGATGTGCTAAAGTTATCCAGGGTATTCAGTTCAGATATCATCTAACTAAATGTTTCCTCCTTAATCCTCACTCTTCAGTCCTGCCTCAAAAAAAAAAAAAAAAGGTCATCTTCCAATGTTTATTCTCATCTCTGTGACACTATGATTTCATGTCTTTTTATTGTTCATTTGCTGGAACAAAGAGAGGAAAATCTTATTTCTTGGGATAAAACACTTTCTGCTGGAACAGAGTTATTTTTCTCATTCAAATCTTTTAGTGTTTTATGAGAGACAAAGACAATAAAATATCTGCACCTGCATTTTTTTGTAGAACTAACAGTCACGAGCAAAGCTGAATTGTGTCCATGGGGGTCAAAATGGAAAAATCCATTTGACACCATTAGCTCTGTGTCCCAAGTGAGTGCATAAAACACATTGTACTTCCCTATCAGAAAGCATAATCAGAATCTATCCACAATGCCAAACACATGGAAACAGAGCCCAATCAATTAGTCACCTAACGTTTAGTCCACGTGATGCCAAACATCTGGAGACTTGAAAACTTCCAAATGAATGAGTGAATTTTTTACTTTTCTTCGGAGTGTTTTTTGGCAACAAATGAATATGGCAAAATGTGGGGATTTCTGTGAACATAGCCAAATGTCACCTTTGTTAGGTTCACAAATTGCTTGAAACACCCAACTTTTCAATATTCAAAGACAACCTTAAGTATATATAATCTTCTATGACTTATTTTGATAATGAACTTATGCTGAATGCTGATAAAAAGCAGTTATTAAAGTGCATTTGAGTGTTGAGTCAACATATGGCAGGAATCAGAGGAGGAGCATTCTACTGCCTAGAACATCCACAGTGAAATATTCTATGGAGGGCTTCCTGTGAGTCCAGCATGCTTCTACCTATCCAACTGTCCTTCCTGTGCTGACCCAGAAGGTTCTCCAAGATATATACGAAAAACCATAAAGTAGTTAGGGGCAGATAAACAGAGAATGTCAGGGTCCATTGCCTAGATCCCAAGTCGGACAGTGTCAACAGCAACCCATTTATAGAAACAAAGCCTGGCCTCCAAGTGCTGCCTGGAGATGATCTTTAGAGAAAATCTAAGAGTATGGACCCTCTCCCCAACAAGGAAATTAGACCAACTTCAAGGAAGGAAAATAGAGGGCAAGAAATCTAAGGTCTATGAAGGAAAACTTTAAAACTGCTACCCTAGTTCACTTCATTCTCTGTTCTGCTTGTCCCTCTCTCCACTCTCTCTACTTCCCATTCTTCACTACATTCTTTCTTTCTCCTCTATCTTGTCCTTCTTCATCTATGATTCCATGCTATATTCAGTCCCAACATATTAAAATCTAAGCTCTAGAAATAGAACCTAACTACTCTGCTTATAACCACCACCCCATTCCTATTTTCTTCCTCTACAATCTTTCTTTTGCCTGTCCACCAGACCTTCTGTACTCCCTACAAAACAGTTTTGTCCACATTTTGAGAGTTGGATTATCTATTAATTTTGTGAAGCCTATAATTCAGAGTCCCTATTTTCCAGGGACACTTTCCAAGGTCCTGTTGTTTCCATTACATTATTCTTTAAAAGTAGAACCCAAAACTTCCAGTTTGGGTTTATTCTCTCTTTTCTTCCTTTGGACTTATACCCTCTAAGTCTTAACATAAAACACAGGGTTCTTATCTTAATCTTCTTCCCTTACTGCCTATATTAGATTTACTATTAGACCTGTATGTTACTCTTATAGTTTGCTAGTACTGCAAACAAATTATTACAAACAAGTCACTTAAACAACCAAAACTTTCATGGTTCTCAAAATGAAAAGTCTCAGAGGAAGTTTTGGCATATGCCTACAGGCCCTGAGGATGAGTGTACTAGAAGTTTCTATCCTAATGTCCGTGGTGGCTGGAATTCTGGGTTCCTCAGTCTTTTACATACATGTCTCAAATTCCTTCCTCCATCTTCTCCTATGTGAATGTATCTAAATTTCTTGTGTGGATACCAATTGTATTAGGTTTAGAGCCATTATGACCAACCTTCACTTGATTCCATCTGCAAAGACTACAGTTCCAAATATAGACATTCCCAAGTTCCAGATTTTTCAGGGAACACTCTTCAACCCACTATAGGACCTCTCTATAAATGGCTTAATACAACTTGAGAATTAGTCTTTAAATTAAGCCAATATCCTACTAAAATGATAAAAACAAAAAACAAAAAGGTCAGCTCATCGAAAGTGTCTCTCCTTTTTCTATTTAAACTCTAGTCATGGAAGTCCTATTATTTCTTCACTGCCCATACCCTATCTATTCCATTATTACCAGGTCAAACCAGGGCATTCATCCCACCCTCTTAATGACTCTGCCATGGGACATTGCTGCTAAGCTCTTCTTTCATTTTAGTGTACATAAAATCCACAGCAATTTGCAGCCAAATGGATGGAACTAGAGAAACTCATCCTGAGTGAGCTAACCCAGACCCAGTGGGATGCACATGGCATCTATTCACTTATAGTCGGATTTTAGCCATATAGTACAGGATAACTATACTACAACCAATGCACCAAAGGGAACATGGACAGACTTTTTTCATGTCAATGAGACACTTTGCCCTAGTGGTGCTGCCATGTAGGCTCCCAGTGTATGAGGAGGCTCTTGGCCCTCATATGACTGCTGAACTGGGGAGGGGGACTGTTATGTAGGGACACTCCACTCCAGAGGAGTGAGATGGAAGGGATAGGGGGTAGAGGGTGGTAGGGCAGGACTGGGAGGGGTGGAAAGAGGACACTGTGATAGAGATGTAACCTGAAGTAATAAATAAATATTAAAAACAAAACAAAAAATCCAAAGCAAAATTGAGCAGTGAGTACTGGCAATCATTTGGTCACAGTCATTGACTCAGCATAATGAATATCTTTCAATATGTAAATATTATGTGTGAATATGAATTAAATTGTTAAAGGATAGCTATTCCCTTTGATTCACCATCATAGTAAAAACCAAAACAAAAATGAGTTTGCAATGAGTTATAGACTAGTTAATGGCTAACAATCAATTGCCCCTCAGAATTGTAAGAGTGTCTTCAAACCTGTGTTTTGAAGGAAAAGAGTCATTTATTTGGGGATGCAAATAATTATGCTAAGCAAAATAAGGCAAACTTGGAAAGCAAGACAGTCTTGAAAAACACAGATTGATGTAAACATTTCAAGGAAGGACTATCACAATTCACATAAATATTAAACTATTTCCAAGGACTATGATGAACTTTACAGATAATCTAGTATTAATCATAATTACATGTTTAGAAAAGTAAATACTAAGAGGCTGACAGCAGATGAGAGTTGCTTCTGGTCACTGGGTTATGTTGTACTCTGCAATTGAAACTCCTCTTGAAAACAAAGTGAATCTCTGTGTTTGTGGTCATTCTCTAAACATTTTTGTCCATTTCCAAGTAGTCATACATTTCCCAAGTCTGTTTTGGAAAATAGAAAATTCAAAGTATCTATAAAATTGTTGAAATGTCCTCATTTTTTAAAGGCAGCATTCAACATGTTGAACAAAGAGAATAACATAATTTCTTGCTTATTATATCTCTTAAAATCAATGTTTATTCTGCCTGAACAAGCTATTTAATATGGTGAATTACTTAAAACAATCTGACAACATTCTGAAATATTTTTCTTTTCTCTCTATATCAGCAGATGGGAAGACTCTAAAAAGAAAACTGGATATATCCAGTTGTATGACTGAGTTTTAGCTCAAAATACTCTAGCCCTTAACCCTGGGATTGAATGCTTCCCTCATGAAGCATTCTATATCTAAGTAAATAATAGTCCACACAACTACACAGTTACAAAGCTATTCTTTGCTCACAAGATTAGTAGTGGACTATATGCACAGGTAATTAGAAATTGTTGACTCGCCAAACATAATTTTGAAATGGCCTGTGGAAAGGCATTATTTCCCATCATTCACTTAGAAATTATTCTCTCTTAGACACTTGTCAGTTAGTTTTTCTAAAAGGCAGCTCAAACACAAGAAATAGGTCTTGAATATAATTTTAAGACATAAAGAATTACAGCATGTATTTTTACAATAAACAAATTGTAATAGGCTTCCAAATTGTGCTTTTTGTAGTCTGAACACAGGGCAGGGAGTAGGTATATGGCAAGGTCCACCTTTCTCCAATGCAAAAAGTTATTAAATCTCCTGGAATTGGCTAAAGGAAGCCATAATTACTTTCAAATGGAAAAAAAGCCACAAATTTCCCTTCCCTTGCTATACAGATAATTTTCTTATCCCACGTTACATATTTTCAACTTCATCACACATCAGAATGTCAGGTCAAACCCGTACCCTAAGCATATTAAAATTCTTTCCTACTCCTGAACTTGTGGCACAAACAAGACTACTATTTTGGTACCATGATTATTTTGTAGTTGGCTCATGGCCTTCCTATCTGGTGTTTTTCACTGTCAACATGAACCACTGTAAGCATGTAAGCTGCATATTTTAGCTGTCTTCAAGCTGAGGTTATTTCTCACGTTTAATATTTCCACTGAGCATTGCTAGTGTTTTCCTGAAGGGCCAGTCCTATCAAAAGGAGACACTGAGAAGATATGGGACATTACCCTGTTTTCCCAGCCCAAGTCTTCAGTTCATTTACTCCACATCTTACTGCTACTCTGCATAATATGTAAAGATATCAAGTAGTTAGGATTTGATCCTTATTCTAACATTTTATTTTATTATTATTTTAAATAATATGTGTGTGTGTGTGTGTGTGTGTGTGTGTGTGTGTGTGTGTGTGTGTG
>CAJQZJ010000990.1:399641-410133 GCA_907164525.1 Lophiomys imhausi
GTGTGTGTGTGTGTGTGTGTGTGTGTGTGTGTGTGTGTGTGTGTGTGCATGTCTTCACTGGAAGCCAGAAGGGAATACCAGACCCCTAGATCCAAAGTTAAAGGTAGTTGTGAGTCACCTAATACAAGTGAGCCATTCCATTGGCCCCAAGACAAAAACGTTTAAACTGAATTTTTAAATGCTGTTTCTAGAAGAGAAAAAAAATTCTCCTATTTTTGCAGAAATCTCTGTATAAAATGGGGGTGTAAACATGTAGCACATGTAGCGTGGAGTTTTCAGAATCAAGGACTTTTCTATTTTAAAAAATCCACCATTTCTTGTCCATAGACCACCCTCACCTATTCTTTCTTCTCCAACCAGAGAGCAACTGTTCTGTAAATGTCCTCCAGTTTTGAAACAACCCAATCTCTAAGGAAGCTCCTTAAGTAGGAAGGTAAGCAACTCAAAATAGCTTCAGGAAGTCCCTGAAATTGATAGATTCACTAAGCCCCCCTCACCACCACCGAGTGAAAATAATAGCTGAGAGTCACTCTCAGATTATCCAAGCTGCAAAGACTCTGAGCAAGACAAGCAGCCTGGAAGAGATTAAGGTCACAGTCACTTGGGAAAGGATACGTTCAACCTGTTGGGCAGCCTGAAGGATGTGCAGTGTGCTTCAGGTTCTTAGATTTTGCTGGACTTTGAAGAAGTAACTGTCTGAGTCATTTCTGTCCTTGTAAGTAACCCTCACCCACATCCTTGTAAGTGACCACAATAAAACTCAATTATTTCACCAAGTCAAACTTCGGTGGTATAGAGCTCTACTTTGTTCTTTCATAGGCTCTCTATCTGAGATGAGTAAATGTGCGTGTAGGGTGTAGTTTTGCCACACCAAAGGACAGTGTGCTTATCTGGCTGCATTCTTTATCTTCTTCAATGCAATATATTGCATTTGCACCATCTAAGGAACGAGCATCAATGTAAACGCTACAGATGTCTGTCACTGTGGTAATAGTTAAGTGCTATGACAGAGTGGAGAAAGAGGTGGTTTTATTTTCTAAGAATGTGACAAATAATTTCCTCAGTACTCTTTGAGAAAGACTCTAGATATATTTAATTTAGAGTAAGCAAAAATTGCAACAATATTTTGGGTATTTCTTTTTTTTAATTTATTTATTCATTGCTTCAGGTTACATCTCCACCATAGTGTCCTCTTTCCACCCTTCCCAGTCCCGTCCTCCCACCCTCTACCCCCTAACCCTTCCTTCCCACTTCTCTGGAGTGCAGTGTCCCTACATAACAGTCCCTAACCCCAGTTCAGAAGTCATATGAGGTCCAAGAGCCTCCTCATACACTGGGAGCCTACAAGGCAGTACCACCAGTGAAAAGTGTCTCATTGCCAAGGAGAGAAAACTAAAAAAACAAATGAACAAACAAAAAAAATAAAATAAATATAAAAAGTCTATGTCCATGTTCCCTTTGGTGCATTGGTTGTAGTATAGATATCCTGTACTATATAGCTAAAATCCTACTTTAAGTGAATAGGTGCCATGTGCATCCTTCTGAGTCTGGGTTAGCTCACTCAGGATGAGCTTCCCTAGTTCATCCATTTGGCTGCAAATTGCAAAATTTCATTATTTCTGATAGCTGAATAATATTCCATTGTGTATATGTACCAGAGTTTTTAATCCATTCTTCAGTTGAGGGACATTTGGGTTGTTTCCGGTTTCTAGCTATTACAAATAAGGCTGCTATGAACATAGATGAGGAAACATCCTTATGATTCCGTGACGGGGCATTTGGGTGTATAACCAGAAGTGGTATGGCTGGGTCCTGAGGCAAAGCTATTACAAGTTTTCTAAGATATTGCCATACTGACCTCCATAGTGGTTGCACAAGCCTGCACTCCCACCAGTAATGGAGTAGGGTACCCCTTTCTCCACACCCTCACTAGCATGTGCTGTCATTTGAGCTTTTGATCTTAGCCATTCTGACAGGTGTGAGATGGAATCTCAGAATCATCTTGAGTTGCATTTCTCTGATGATTTAGGATGTTGAGCATTTCTTCAAGTGTCTCTCAGCCATAAGGGATTCTTCCTTTGTGAATTCTCTATTTGGCCCCATCCCCCATTTTTTGATTGGATTATTTGGTTTCTTGGCATTCAATTTCTTGAGTTCTTTGTAGATTTTGGATATTAGCCCTCTGTCAGATGTGGGGTTGGTGAAGATTTCCTACCAGTCTGTAGTCTGCCTTTTAGTTTGAATGACAGTGACTTTTGCCTTACAGAAGCTTTTCAGTTTCATGAGATCCCATTTATTGATTGTTGATCTCAGGTCCTGAGCTGTTGTTCTCTTCAGGAAGTTGTCACCTGTGCCAATGAGTTCGAGGATTTTTCCTACTTTTTCTTCTAGTAGATTTAGTGTGACAGGCCTTATGTTAAGGTCTTTGATCCACTTGGACTTAAGTTTTGTACAAGGTGATAAGTATGGGTCTAATTTCATTCTTTTACAAGTGGACATCCAGTTGGACCAGCACCATTTGTTGAAGATGCTATCCTTCTTCCATTGTGCCATTTTGGCTTCTTTGTCAAAAATTTTGTGGCCATAAGTGTGTGGGTCTATTTCTGGATCTTCAATTCAATTCCATTGATCTATTGGTCTGTTTCTAAACCAATTCCATGCTGTTTTTAATACTATTGCTCTGTAGTACAACTTGAAATCTGGGATGGTGATACCTCCAGATGTTTTTTTATTGTACAAGATTGATTTAGCTATTTTGCGTTTTTTGTTGTTCCATATGAAATTGAGAATAGTTCTTTCCAAGTCTATAAAGAATTGTGTTGGTATTTTGATAGGAATTGCATTGAATCTATATATTGCTTTTGGTAGGATGGCCATTTTTATTATGTTGATCCTACCTATCCATGAGCATGGGAGATCTTTTCATCTTCTAAAGGCCTCTTCCATTTCTTTATTCAAGGGCTTGAAGTTCTTGTTGTACAGGTCCTTTACTTCCTTGGTTAGAGTTAACTCCAGGTATTTTATATTGCTTGTGGCTATTGTGATAGGGGTTATTTCCCTTATTTCTTTCTCAGCCCAATTGTTTGTTGTACAAAGAAGGGCTTCTGATTTTTTTTTAAATAATTTTGTATCCAGCCACCTTGCTGAAGGTGTTTTTCAGCTGTAAAAGTTCTCTGGTGGAATTTTTGGGGTCACATATGTATACTATCATATCATCTGCAAATAGGGATAATTTGACTTCTTCGTTTCCAATTTGTATCCCCTTGATCTCCTTTAGTTGTCTTATTGTTCTAGCAAGAACTTCAAGTACTATATTGAAGAGATATGGTGAAAGTGGACATCCTTGTCTTGTTCCTGAGTTTAGAGGAAATGCTTCAAGTTTCTCTCCATTTAATTTGATGTTGGCCACTGGCTTGCTGTATATTGCCTTTATTGTTTCTAAGTATGGTCCTTGTATGTCCGTTCTCTCCAGAACTTTTAGCATGAAGGGGTGTTGGATTTTGTCAAATGCTTTTTGTGCATCTAGCGAGATTATCATGTGTTTTTTTTTTCCTTCATCTTGTGTATATGGTGAATTATGTTGACAGACTTTTGTATGTTGAACCTTCCCTGCATTCCTGGGATTAAGCCCACTTGATCATGGTGTATGATACTTTTTATGTGTTCTTGAATTCGGTTTGCTAGTATTTTATTAAGTATTTTTGCATCTATGTTCATGAGGGAGATTGGTCTGAAGTTCTCTTTCTTTGTTGGGTCTTTGTGTGGTTTAGGTTTCAGAGTGACTTTGGCCTCACAGAATGAGTTTGCCAATGTTCTTTCAGATTCTATTTGGTGGAAGAGTTTGAAGAGTATTGGTGTTAGCTCCTCTTTGAAGGTCCAGCAGAATTCCGTGCGAAGGCCATCTGGCCCTGGGCTTTTTTTTTTTTTTGGTTGGGAGATTTTTAATGACTGTTTCTATTTCCTTAGGGGTTATAGGGCTATATAATCTGTTTATCTGATCTTGATTTAGCTTCGGTAGGTGGAATCTATCAAGAAAATTGTCGCTTAAGTTTACAAAGTTGGTGGAGTATAGAGTTTTAAAGTAGGATCCAAATATTCTCTGGATTTCCTCAATGTCTATTGTTATTTCTCTCTTTTCATTTCTGATTTTGTTGATTTTGTTTTTTTCCCTCTGCCTTTTAATTAATTTGGCTAAGGGTCTGTCTATTTTGTTGATTTTCTCGAAGAACCAACTCTTGGTTTCATTGATTCTTTGTATAGTTCTTTTTGTTTCTACGTTGTTGATTTCAGCCCTTCTGTTCCTCTTAGGAGTGTTTGCTTCTTTTTTTTCCAATTCATCAATTTTGGCTGTTAATTCGCTAATAAGAGCTGTCACAATTTTCTTTTTGAAGGCATTTAGTGTTATGAATTTTCCTCGTAGCACAGCTTTCATGATATCCGATAGGTTTGGGTATGTTGGGTCTTCATTTTCTTTGGATTTTAAGAAGTCTTTGATATCCTTCTTTATTTCTTCCCTGACCCAGTGGTCCTCTGGTAAAGAGTTGTTCAATTTCCATGTGTGTGTAGGCTTTCTGTTGATTCTTTTGCGGTTGAAGTCCAGCTTTATTCCATGGTGGTCTGATAAGATACAAGGGGTTATTTCAATTTTCTTGTATCTGTTGAGGCTATCTTTGTGTCCAACTATATGGTCGATTTTGGAGAAGGTTCTGTGAGGTGCTGAGAAGAAGGTGTATTCTTTTGTGTTTGGATGAAACATTCTGTAGATATCTGTTAGGTCCATTTGATTCATGATCTCTGTTAGAGTCATTATTTCTCTGTTTGGCTTCTGTCTTGAAGGTCTGTCTATTGTTGCAAGGGGGTGTTGAAGTCTCCCACTACTAAAGTGTTGGGATCAATGTGTGATTTAAGTTTTAGAAGCATTTCTTTTACAAATGTAGGTGCCTTTGTACTTGGGGCATAGATGTTCAATATTGAGATGTCCTCTTGATGAATATTTCCCTTAACGAATATGTAGTGCCCTTCTCTGTCTTTTTTTATTAATTTCAATTGGAAGTCTATTTTGTTCAATATTAGGATGGCTACTCCAGCTTCCTTCCTAAGTCCATTTGCTTGGAAGACCTTTTCCCAGCCCTTTACTCTGAGATAGTTTCTATCTTCAAAAGTGAGATGTGTTTCTTTTATGCAGCAAAAAGATGGGTCTTGTTTATGGATCCAGTCTGTAAGTCTGTGTCTTTTTATTGGCGAGTTGAGTCCATTGATGCTGATGGATGTTAGTGACCAGGGGTTGTTATTTCCCATTATTTTGGTATAGCTGGTCATCTTGTGCTTCTTTTTGTTTAGTTGCTGTGGTGATTTCTATTTCCTCTGTTTTCTTGGGTGTAGTTATCTTCTCTGGGTTGGAATTTTCTTTCTAGGATCTTCTGTAGGGCTGGGTTTGTGGGTAGATATTGTTTAAATTTGATTTTGTCATGGAATTTCTTGTATTCTCCATCTATGTTGATAGAGAGTTTTGCTAGGTATAGTAGTCTGGCTGGGCACCTATGTTCTGTCAGGGCTTGTAGGACATCTGTCCAGGCCCTTCTAGGTTTTAGAGTTTCTGAGGAGGAGTCCGGTGTAATTCTAATGGGTCTGCCATTGTATGTGACTTAGCCTTTTTCTCTTACAGCTTTTAATATTCTTTCTTTGTTCTCTACATTTGGAGTTTCAATTATTATGTGGTGAGAGGAGTTTCTTTTCTGATCTAATCTGTTTGGTGTTCTGTAAGCCTCTTGGATTTTTACTGGCATCTCTTTCTTTAGGTTTGGGAAGTTGTCTTCTACGATTTTGTTGAAGATATTTCCTGGACCTTGGAGTCGGGAGTCTTCTGTTTCCTATATGCCTATAATTCTTAGGTTCCATCTTTTCATTGAGTCTTTGATTTCTTGGATGTTGTGGGTGAGATATTTTTTAGCCTTCTCATTTTCTTTGGATGTTGTACTGATTTCTTCCATCGAATCTTCCATGCCTGAGATCCTGACTTCTATCTCTTTAATCCTATTTTTGGTACTGATATCCATATTTCCTGTTCTCTTCCCTTGACTCTCCATTTCCACTTTTAACTCTGACTGTGTTTTCTTTATTGTTTCCACTTCCATTTTCATGTCTTGATTGGTTTTATTCATTTTGTACATTTCCTGCTCCAATTGCTTGTCTTTGCCTGGAAGTCTTCCATTGCCCTGTTTTTTTCGTGTTCAAGTTGAGCCACCTTGTTTTGAAGTTCTCTAATGGTATTCTCCATAGTGTTTGTTTGTGCATTTGTGGCTTCTTTGAATTCCTTCATAAATTTAAGTTCTTCTTAAAGGGACTCTATCACTTTCCATAATGTAGAATTGTTATCATTTTCATGTGTTTCAGTTGTGGTGATGTGATCGGGGTTGGTTGAAATAGCATCGCTTTCTTTTGTTGGAGTCATTCTTCCTTGAATCCTGCTTTTTCTGGGGCCTTTGGCCATTTGAATGTCTAGCTGTCTGTTCCTGTCTTCTAGGCTTGGATCCAAAGGGGGTGCTTTGGTGTAGCAGTTGAATTGCCTGACTCCACTCCTGTAAATTTTGTTTTTCTGCACAGTTGACCAAGTTCACATACACCACAGTGGGTCCCAATCCTCAGCCTGATGGGTACTCTGCAGCTGAGTCTTGTGCACTTCCGTGTGTCTGCAAGCCTTTGCCAGATAGCCAGATCATCTGTGAGAGACCTGGGGGTGGGGGCAGCAGGTTGGAGAGTATCTCTGTGTGGGGTCTGAATCTGCCTGCTGGGTATTAGATTGGAACTTACCCAGCATGTTTCTCCTGGTGGGTGGGGGGATCCCAATTCCCAGATTCAGCTGTTTCCATGCGTGTCCGAGAGTGAGAGGGAGTATCCTGCCCAGGGACTTTTAGTGGTCCCTGGGTAGTTGGGTGAGACCCAGGGGGTGTCAAATCTCTCAGTGTTTTTTTGTACCATGTCTTATAACATTCGTGGTTTTGTGTCTGTTTTCCCCAAGATTAAAATGTGTCCGCACGGGATGCCGCCATCTTGGATCCCCCTCCCTTATTTCTTTCTCAGTCCATTTGTTTGTTGTATAAAGAAGGGTTTCTGATTTTTTTAATTAATTTTGTATCCAGCCACCTTGCTGAAGGTGTTTATCAGCTGTAAGAGTTCTCTGGTGGAATTTTTGTGGTCACTTTTGTATACTATCATATCGTCTTCAAATAAGGATAATTTGACCTCTTCGTTTCCAATTTGTATCCCCTTGATCTCTTTTAGTAGTCTTATTGTTCTAGCAAGAACTTCAAGTATTATATTGAAGAGATATGGTGAAAGTGGGCATTCTTGTCTTGTCCCCGAGTTTAGACAAAATGCTTCACGTTTCTCTCCATTTAATTTGATGTTGGCCACTGGCTTGCTGTATATTGCCTTTATTATTTCTAGGTATGGTCCTTGTATGCCCATTCTCTCCAGAACTTTTAGCATGAAGGGGTGTTGGATTTTGTCAAATGCTTTCTAGTGAGATTATCATGTGTTTTTTTTCTTTCATCTTGTTTATATGGTAAATTACGTTGGTAGACTTTCATATGTTGAACCATCCCTGCATTCCTGGGATGAAGCCTACTTGATCATGATGTATGTTACTTTTTATGTGTTCTTGAATTCGGTTTGCTAGTATTTAATTAAGTATTTTCTTTTAATGAATGGATTTATAAAGGGTTCATTTTCAGCTTTCATTTTGTCATGAAAAGCTATAAAAATTACTTGCGCAAATTCTATCTTCTGATGTATGTGGTCCTGGATGTTTGTGATCTCAGAACTTAAGAGACAGAAGGAAGGAAGACCATAAACTTGATGCCAACCTTGGATATGTAAGTTCTAGACAAACCAGGAGAGTCTTTGAAAATTTAAAAGTAAATTGATTACATGACCCAGCTATATCACTCCTTGAAAACATGACCCAGTTATAATACTCCTTGACATATGCCCAAAGGATTCAGCATCCTATTACACTGACACCTGCCCAGAAATATTTATTGCTGCCCTATTGACAAGAGCTAGAAAATGGAAAACAACCTAAATATCCTCCAAAAAAAAATAAGAGATAATAAAAATGTTGCTCATATACATTATGGAATATGATTTAGCTGCAAGAAAAAAATTAATTCATGAATTTGTAATTAAATGGACAGACCTAGGAGAGATTATGTTGAGCAAGACAGCACAGGCAAATATCACATGCTGTCTCTCATCTGTGGGTCCTCCCTCCAAATCTTCAGATGTGAGTGTGTAACATGGAGTAAGCACAGAAATGGGGAACATATAAAGGAACTATAGGAGGTACTTGAGAGTGGAATAGAAGGTAATACAAAATGGAAAACCAAAATAGGAAAGGGATTTCCAACTAGCAATTGGGGAAGAAGGTCAGTACAGGAGAAGGAAGGAGGCACAAATAACACAAAGGTTTTTTTTTTATAAAGTCATAAGGAATCATATAATTTTATAGTTACATAATACATATAACTGCATTGTATAAGTATATGTAGCTTAAATGAGGCTAGTCACTTGATCCAACAATGATCTCCACAAGAGTCATAAACTAACAAAACCCTTCTACCAGATACTAAACCTCCTTTTAAGTTATTGGATAAGATAGTTCAGATGAGTCAAAATATATATGGGCTATCGTTGTTGCACTTGGATGCTTCTCGGAGGCTGAAAGTAAGTCCCTGTTCCTGAAAACACAGCACACTTAGGACACAGGACCTGGATTATTATGTGTGGATCTAGCTTTAAAGTCACCTTTCTGCATTCTAGTTTCCATAATATCAGAAAGTACAAAGTAATCTACCAAAGGAGAGAAGCAATTAATAATCCTACCCAGTTGTATGCTATCAATGAACCAGAACAAGAACAACCAAGGAAAGATAGCAATAAGGGTGCAAGAGTGGCACTCACATATTGGTGGTACCAACAGATGTCAGTTGACTTAAAGTCCATTAAAGATAAAAGAAATCATGGCTAGCACTGGAAACTTAGTCAACTACCAAGGCTTGTGAAGTCATAGATCTTAGAAAAGAAACTACTGCTGCAACTTAAACCAGCTAATTCCTTAACTACATTCTAAATATTATCCTTGTAGCCACAGGTAAATATATTTATCACCCTCATTAAAGAAGCTTTTATTATTTTTTTACTACTCCTCATTTCAGAGAGCCACATCTTCACATTCAGCGTAGCCTTGTCACTTCAAAAGGTTGATGAAAGTCAGAGAGAACAGATTTGGTTGTACTGGGCACCTGATCACCAGGTCTAACTTATACTCTAGCAAAATAGATATTTTTGCCATCAATGACCCCTACACTAACTTCAACTACATAGCCTACATGTTCCAGTATGACTCTCCCTACATGTTCCAGTATGACAAGTTCCACCACACAGTCAAGCCTGAGAACAAGAAACTTGTCATCAATAGGAAGATCTCCCTATTTTCCAGAAGGGAGATCCCAATAGCACATGGGCTCATGCTGGTCCAAGAAGAAGGCCAGGGACCACTTGAAGGGTGAAGACAAAGTCTCATTATATCATCCCCTTCTGTTGATGCCCTCATGTTTATAATGAGCATGTACCATAAACTACAAAAAATATTACAACTCACCTAAGATTGTCAGCAATGCCTCTTGCACTACTAATTGCTTTGCACCCCTGGCATAGATCGTCTATGACAATTTTGGCATCATAGAGGGACTCATGACCACAGTCCATGGCTTTGCTACTACCCACAAGATCACAATGGCCCCTCTAGAAAGCTATGGTATGATAATCATTGGGCTGCAAAGAACATCATTCCTGTATCCACAGGTACATAACACAGGCTTTGGGTAAAGTCATCCCAGAGCTGAATAGGAAACTTATTGGCATGCCTTTCATATTTCTACCCCTAGTGTGTCTGTCTTAGATTTTACTTGATGCCTACAGAAAGCTCTCGAGTAAAATGACATCAAGAAGATGGTAAAGCAAACATTAGACAGGACACTAAAGGGCATCCTTGACTACATTGAGGATGAGATTGCCTCCTCCAACCTTAAGAATGATATCCACTTTTCTACCTTTAGTGCTGGGGCTGACATTGTTGTCAACAACTTCATTGACCTCATTTCCTGGTATGACAATGAATATGGCTACAGCAACAGGATGATGGATCTCATTGCCTACAATGCCTCCAAGGTGTAACGAGCTCTGAATCATACACCCAGCAAGAACTATAGAAGAAGAGAGAGGTTCTTGGCTGCTGGTGGGCCTCGGCCTCAACTCAACCCCCCATCACTGAACATCTCCCTTCATGATTTCTATCCAATAGCCTCAGAGGTGGGGAGGGATGTAAGGAACATCACCCTCTTTACTACCATCAATAAAGCTCACTGGCCTGCTCTCCCAACACACACACACACACACACACACACACACACACACACACACACACACGCAC
>CAJQZJ010000990.1:410143-422862 GCA_907164525.1 Lophiomys imhausi
ACACACACACACACACACACACACACACACACACACACACACACAAAATTCTTCTCTGTATAGCAAATGGCGACCATTACAGAAAACCACAGTGAGACACAATGTGAAAAACAGTGGATTGTGGTAAGCCCAACCACATCACACAGCTCCTCCATCTATGGCTCATGAAACATTACAGATGAGAACAGAGAAAGATTGTTAAGAATCAGAACACCAGGAAGTCTGCAATGTGGCTGCCTCTCTTACAAATGGATGAATAAACAAGACCTGAATAATGACAGTGTGAATAGACATGGAAGGGGAAAGAAATCTTTTGGGTTAACACCCCTAGACAAAGAACTACAGGCAACTGATGACTGCTGAGAGAAGGAGAATTAGCATCTCCTGAGGATGCACCTGCTGGTTATCTATTTCAAAGAAGATGTTTTTAACTTGGTAATGCAAGTTAGGATGGAAACTGAGTTAGGTATAGAACTTTAAACTGATTGAGATAGAGAAATAATAGAATATTATCATCAGTTGCCAAATACATATGGACTGGCCATTGGGAATGTATGTTATTCCTTATAATTTTCATAATTATTGCCTAATTGTTCTTAATGTTTTGTATTGTATTTATTGTTTTCAGAAAAAGAGCCTTTTATTGGACTAAAATGGGGAAATGTTGGGGAAAAATACACCTTAAGTAAAAAAACAAATAAACAAACAAAAAACAAATGAGGGGAAGGGAGAACGGGTTGTGATGTAACTTGAGATGTAACTTGAAAAAATAAATAAATGTTGGGGAAAAATGAATATATGCAGTTTTATTTTTTCCTGTGGCATTTACCTGTCAACAGTAAAGCATTATATATATATGTATATATATATATATATGAAACCATAATAATCAAAAGGAAAATGTCTATTAATTTTACTGAGGAACTTGGGAGGGGTTGAAGGAAGGGGACATAAGAGAAGGAAAGGGAGAATATGATATAACTGTATTTTAAACAAAAACAGAATAAATGGAAAAAAAGAAAAACATCAATCAATCTTTCTTTTTTTGAGTTTTCTTTTTTCCTTTATTTTTTATTTCTTCAAGTTACATCTTAATCGCAGTCCCCTCCATATTCCCACCTCCAGTCCCACCCTCTCACCCTCCACACCCCATCCTCTTTCCTTTTTTTTTTCCTTTTAAGTTTAAGGTATATCTTATTTCCCCCTACAGTTTCCCCTTTCAGCCCAACAAATGGCACTCTCTCTTATAATAATAAACAGGGAGAACTACTAAACAAACAAACCAATAAGCAGACAATTAGATAAAAAAGACTAAAAAATAGAAAAAAATATATAAAAATTAAAATAAAAGTCTATGTCCAAGTTCCCTTTGGTGTGTTAGTTGTAGTATCGATACCTTCTACTATATAGCTAAAATCCTACTATAAGTGAATAGATGCCATATGCATCCTTCTGAGTCTGGGTTAGCTCACTCAGGATGAGCTTTTCTAGTTCCATCCATTTGGCTGCAAATTGCATAATTTCATTGTTCCTGATAGCTGAATA
The DNA here is from genome assembly GCA_907164525.1 of Lophiomys imhausi. Taxonomy (NCBI): domain Eukaryota; kingdom Metazoa; phylum Chordata; class Mammalia; order Rodentia; family Muridae; genus Lophiomys; species Lophiomys imhausi. Next base: position 411,689 of record CAJQZJ010000990.1, read on the forward strand.
ATATTCCATTGTGTAGATGTACCACAGTTTTTTAACCCATTCTTCGGTTGAGGGACATCTGGGTTGTTTCCAGTTTCTAGCTATTACAAATGAGGCTGCTATAAACATAGATGAGAAAACTTCCTTATGATTCCATGAAGAGGCATTTGGGTGTATACCCAGTAGTGGTATGGCTGGGTCCTGAGGCAAATCTATTCCCAGTTTTCTAAGATATCGCCAGACTGACCTCCATAGTGGTTGCACAAGCCTGCACTCCCACAAGCAATGCAGGAGGGTTCCCCTTTCTCCACACCCTCCCCAGCATGTGCTGTCATTTGAGCTTTTGATCTTAGCCATTCTGACAGGTGTGAGATGGAATCGCAGAGTCCTCTTGAGTTGCATTTCTCTGATGATTAAGGATGTTGAACATTTCTTCAAGTGTCTCTCAGCCATTAGGGATTCCTCCTTTGTGAATTCTCTATTTAGCTCTGTCCCCCATTTTTTGTTTGGATTATTTGGTTTCTTGGCATTTAATTTCTTGAGTTCTTTGTAGATTTTGGATATTAGCCCTCTGTCAGATGTGGGGTTGGTGAAGATTTTCTCCCAGTCTGTAGTCTGCCGTTTTGTTCGAATGACAGTGTCTTTTGCCTTACAGAAGGTTTTCAGTTTCATGAAGTCCCATTTATTGAATGTTGATCTTAAGTCCAGAGCTGTTGGTGTTCTGTTCAGGAAGTTGTCGCCTGTGCCAATTAGTTCAAGGGTTTCTCCCACTTTTTCTTCTAGTAGATTTAGTGTGACAGGCCTTATGTTAAGGTCTTTGATCCACTTGGACTTAAGTTTTGTACAAGGTGATAAGTATGGGACTAATTTCATTCTTTTACAAGTGGACATCCAGTTGGACCAGCACCATTTGTTGAAGATGCTGTCCTTCCATTGTGCCGTTTTGGCTTCTTTGTCAAAAATTAGGTGGCTATAAATGTGTGGGTCTACATCTGGATCTTCAATTCGATTCCATTGATCTATTGGTCTATTTCTATACCAATACCTTGTTATTTTTAATACTATTGCTCTGTAGTACAGCTTTAAATCTGGGATGGTGATACCTCCAGATGGTTTTTTATTGTACAGGATTGATTTAACTATTTTGTGTTTTTTGTTGTTCCATATGAAATTGAGAATAGCTCTTTCTAAGTCTATAAAAATTGTGTTGGTTTTGATAGGAATTACATTGAATCTATATATTGCTTTTGGTAGGATGGCCATTTTTATTATGTTGATCCTACCTATCCATGAGCATGGGAGATCTTTCCATCTTCTAAAGGTCTCTTCCATTTCTTTCTTCAAGGTCTTGAAGTTCTTGTTGTACAGGTCCTTTATTTGCTTGGTTAGAGTTACCCCCAGGTATTTTATGTTGTTTGTGGCTATTGTGAAGGGGGTTGTTTCCCTTATTTCTTTCTCAGCCCATTTGTTTGTTGTACAAAGAAGGGCTTCTGATTTTTTTGAATTAATTTTGTATCCGGGCACTTTGCTGAAGGTGTTTATCAGCTGTAAGAGTTCTCTGGTGGAATTTTTGGGGTCGCTTATGTATACTATCATATTATCTGCAAATAGGGATAATTTGACTTCTTAATTTCCGATGTTTATCCCCTTGATCTCCTTTAGTTGTCTTATTGCTCTAGCAACAATTTCAAGTACTATATTGAAGAAATATGGTAAAAGTGGACATCCTTGTCTTGTCCCTGAGTTTAGAGGAAATACTTCAAGTTTCTCTCCATTTATTTTGATGTTGGCCACTGGTCTGCTGTATATTGCCTTTATTGTTTCTAGGTATGGTCCTTGTATGCCCGTTCTCTCCAGAACTTTTAGCATGAAGGGGTGTTGGATTTTGTCAAATGCTTTTTCTGCATCTAGCGAGATTATCATGTGGTTTTATTCTTTCATCTTGTTTATATGGTGAATGACGTTGATAGACTTTCATATGTTGAAACATCCCTGCATTCCTGGGATGAAGCCTACTGAACATGGTGTATGATACTTTTAATGTGTTCTTGATTTCGGTTTGCTAGTATTTTATTAAGTATTTTTGCATCTATGTTCATGAGGGAGATTGGTCTGAAGTTAGGGGTGTTGGATTTTGTCAAATGCTTTTTCTGCATCTAGCGAGATTATCATGTGGTTTTATTCTTTCATCTTGTTTATATGGTGAATGACGTTGATAGACTTTCATATGTTGAAACATCCCTGCATTCCTGGGATGAAGCCTACTGAACATGGTGTATGATACTTTTAATGTGTTCTTGAATTCGGTTTGCTAGTATTTTATTAAGTATTTTTGCATCTATGTTCATGAGGGAGATTGGTCTGAAGTTCTCTTTCTTTGTTGGGTCTTTGTGTGGTTTAGGAATCAGGGTGACTGTGGCCTTATAGAATGAATTTGGCAATGTTCTTTCAGATTCTATTTTGTGAAAGAGTTTGAAAAGTGTTGGTGTTACTTCCTCTGTGAAGTTTCGGTAGAATTCTGGGCTAAAGCCATCTGACCCTGGACTTTTTTTGGTTGGGAGATTTTTAATGACTGTTTCTATTTCCTTAGAGGTTATAGGGCTATTTAGTCTGTTTATCTGATCTTGATTTAGCTTCGGTAGGTGGAATCTATCTAGAAAACTGTCCATTTCACTTAAGTTTTCAAATTTGGTGGAGTATAGATTTTTAAAGTAGGATCCAAATACTCTCTGGATTTCCTCAATGTCTGTTGTTATTTCTCCCTTTTCATTCCTGATTTTGTTGATTTGGGTTTTCTCCCTCTGTCTTTTAGTTAATTTGGCTAAGGGTCTGTCTATTTTGTTGATTTTCTCGAAGAATCAACTCTTGGTTTCATTCATTCTTTGTATAGTTCTTTTTGTTTCTAAGTTGATGATTTCAGCCCTAAGTTTGATAATCTCCTGCCTTCTGCTCCTCTTGGGAGTGTTTGCTTCTTTTTTTTTTCCAATTCACCCGGTTTAGCTGTTAATTCGCTAATATGAGCTGTCACAATTTTCTTTTTGAAGGCACTTAGTGCTATGAACTTTCCTTGTAGCACAGCTTTCATTGTGTCCCATAGGTTTGGGTATGTTGTGTCTTCATTTTCGTTGGATTTTAAGAAATCTTTGATTTCCTTCTTTATTTCGTCCCTGACCCAGTGGTCCTCTAATAAAGAATTGTTCAGGTTCCATGTGAGTGCAGACTTTCTGTTGATTCTTTTGCTATTGAAGTCCAGCTTTATTCCATGGTGGTCTGATAAGATACAAGGGGTTATTTCAATTTACCTGTATCTGTTGAGGCTATCTTTGTGTCCAACTATATGGTTGATTTTGGAAAAGGTTCCATGAGGTGCTGAGAATAAGGTATATTCTTTTGTGTTTGGAGAAACATTCTGTAGATATCTGGTAGGTCCATTTGGTTCATGAACTCTGTTAGACTCATTATTTCTCTGTTTGGCTTCTGTCTTGATGATCTGTCCATAGTTGTGAGTGGGGTGTTGAAGTCTCCCACTACTAAAGTGTTTGGATCGATGTGTGATTTAAGTTTTAGAAGCGTTTCTTTTATAAATGTAGGTGCCTTTGTATTTGGGGCATAGATGTTCAATATTGAGATGTCCTCTTGGTGGATATTTCCTTTAATGAGTATGTAATGCCCTTCTCTGTCTTTTTTTATTAACTTCAATTGGAAGTCTATTTTGTTTGATATTAGGGTGGCTACTCCAGCTTGTTTCCTGGGTCCATTTGCTTGGAAAACCTTTTCCCAGCCCTTTACTCTGAGATAGTGTTTATCTTCAATAGTGAGGTGTGTTTCTTGTATATTGCAAAAAGATGGGTCTTGTTTACGGATCCAGTCTGTAAGTCTGTGTCTTTTTATTGGCGAGTTGAATCCATTGATGTTGATGGATATTCGTGAACAGGGGTTGTTATTTCCCATTATTTTGGTATAGCTGGCTGTCCTTGTTTCTTTTTTGTTTAGTTGCTGTGGAGGTTTCTATTTCCTCTGTTTTCTTGGGTGAAGTTTTCTTCTCTGGGTTGGAATTTTCCTTCCAGGATCTTCTGTAGGGCTTGGTTTGTGAGGAGATATTGTTTGAATTTGATTTTTCATGGAATATCTTGTTTTCTCCTTCTATGTTGATAGAGAGTTTTGCTGGGTATAGTAGTCTGGCTGGGCACCTATGTTCTGTCAGGGCTTGTAAGATATCTGTCCAGGCCCTTCTACCTTTTAAAGTTTCCAAGGAGAAGTCTGGTGTGATTCTGATGGGTCTGCCATTGTATGTGACTTGGCCTTTTTCTCTTACAGCTTTTAATATCCTTTCTTTGTTCTCTACAATTGGAGTTTCTATTATTATGTGGTGAGAGGAGTTTCTGTTCTGATCTAATCTGTTTGGTGTTCTGTAAGCCTCTTGGATTTTTACTGGCATCTCTTTCGTTAGGGTTGGGAAGTTTTCTTCTATAATTTTGTTGAAGATATTTCCTGGACCTTGGAGTCGGGAGCTTCTCTTTCCTCTATGCCTATAATTCTTAGGTTCCATCTTTTCATTGAGTCCTTGATTTCTTGAATGTTGTGGGTGAGAGATTTTTTAGCTTTCTCATTTTCTTTGGATGTTGTACTGATTTCTTCCATCGAATCTTCCATGCCTGAGATCCTGTCTTCCATCTCTTGCATCCTATTTTTCATACTCACATCCGTAGTTCCTGTTCTCTTCTCTTGATTCTCCATTTCCTCTTTTAACTCTGACTGTGTTTTTTTATTGTTTCAATTTCCATTTTCATGTCTTGAATGGTATTGTTTTTTTCTACATTTCCTTCTCTAGTTTGCTTGTTTTTCCCTGGAAATCTTTCATTGCTTTGTCTTTTTCCTGTTCAAGGTGAGTCACCTTGGCTTGGAGCTCTTTAATGGTGTTATTCGTTGTTTTGACTGGTAAAATTGTGGCTTCTTTGAATTCCTTCATAGTTTTAAGTTCTTCTTGAAGGGACTCTATCACTTTCCATAATGTAGAATTGTCATCGTTTTCATGTGTTTCAGTTGTGGTAAGGTGGTTCGGGCTGGACGGAATAGCATTGCTTTCTTTTGTTGGAGACATTTCGCTCTGTTTTTATGTTTTGTTTTTTGGTCTGGGGCCTCTGGCCATGTGGAATTTTTTTGCTGTCTTCTGGACTTGGGTGCAAAGGGGACGCTTTGGTGTAGGAGTAGAGTTGCCTTACTCCACCCCTATAAGGTGAGTCATTCAGCCCGGCCTCCCAGGTGGAGACCTAACTAATCCAGGTGGTGGAGCTGTGTACAAGTAAGCTCTGGTTCCCCTCCAGAAGAGCCAGTACTAGTACAAAAGTCAGATACACGACAGTTTCAAATATCTCGCAGTTTGCCCGGGGTTGGTTCCTGTGGTGGGTAAATAACTATTTTAAATAAAAACATAGAATAAATGGAAAAAAGAAAAAAATCAATCTATTTTTTAATTTAAAAATATCCTAAACATAAAATAAAATACCAGAATTAAAACAAAGCTTTCATTTTCATAAAATTAACTTCATGAAAAACTCATATTTCCCTGTAAAGATTTAGTCAATCTATAAACTTGCATTATGATATCATTCTTTTGGGGATTTGGTAGTGTAAACATTCTAACATTCATTCTTAGCCCTAATCCTATAGACAAGTAATACTGAGAGTAAAATATAATAGCTGTCCTATATAAACATATGAGGATATTTCCAGGATACTTTTATCTTGATTTCAAATATTTTTATTCCTTATAAAGAGACTGAGATAAAAATGCATGAAATGATCTAAGTAGTATGCACTTGAACTTATTTTTATTCACATTGATACTTTAAGACTCAGAACAATAGCCAAGCAGAAAGTTACATTCACCTGTCTTTCTAATGATCCCTAAACAAACCCCTGCTACCTTCAGCTGACCAGGAAGAATTCAGTCTGTGGATACAGTCTTCAGCACAGCCTCTGCCTCACCACCTAAACTTTGGTTGATGCCAGTTCCTTGTCTGATCTTTTCTCTGTCAAATGTTCCCTGAACTGACAGAGAAATGCTTTTGCTAATATAATCCCATGGATCTTTTCCATGTCCGAAGGCGATAACCTAAAATTACCTATGCCTGGCTTTAGATCCTCACACTTTGGCTCATTCCTCTTAACCTGACCCTTTTCTCAAATAACTAGTGAGTGCCAAACCCAAATTAGGCATATTTATGAGCTGCAAAATTCACTTCCATTTCTGAGCCACTGGCTTTCACCTTACTTCCACTTTCGCTGCTGTGATCTCCTCCAGCTAAGCACATGCAGAAAGTGTTTGGATTCATAATGTTCATATTTTCTCAAACATTTTCTCAAGACCTATCCTCACAAAATGTTTAATTAACATAACCTCCACAGGAGGATACTGCCACCCATAGAAACTACCCTTTGTTAAACAAAAAATCTCAGTATTAGGTGTGAGATGCCTCCCTAGGAAGTATTGGTCAGAGAGGCCCTGTTCCTTCCTCCCAGTAAAACTATTTTCATTCCTCTTGGTATCCATCACAGTTAGAAGACAATCTAGTGGTGCACATCTTTAATCTTAGCACCTGGAAGGCTGAAGCAAACAGCTGTCTGTGAGTTTGAGGGTGGTCTGGTCTACACAGTGAGTTCCAGGACAGCAGCTATACAGTGAGACCCTGTCTCAAAATAAATAATAAATAAATACAAATGAATCCGAAAATCTGTTTCTGAAAGCACTACAGACCTCAGCTGCAAGGTGTAGAAAAAACATGGTGGGGCTGAGCTAGAACCTTCCTCCCTATTAGCTAGCTTTTATAGTGCCACAAGGTGTTATGCAGCTATGGGGGAAGAATGGCATCAAACTATGAACTCAGTACCAACAAACCACTCAAAAAATGTGGTCATTGGTGCAATAATGCGTGACGATTTGGGAGATAAACAATTTCTCTTGGATTGGATTTGAGGTCTGATGCACAAGAGGAAATACATTTGAACTTACTATTATTTTTTTGTAAATTGACATAGCGCCAAACTGCACTCTAATTGCACACTGATATTTATGCTCAATGCAAATGTGACTCTCATCCTTAATCAGCGAAGCTTCTCTTTGATGTGAATGGTGGTAAATGCAGACACCCTCATGGCTGCTGGAGATACTTAAAATAAGTCATGGCCAGGTGTTCAGCCCTAAAGAGGACATTTGTACTGTCCTCTCAGGCTCAGAGAATATCAGAGAAGAGAGGGTGGAACCAATAAAAAGAACCATAGTTAGGAATGAGGAGTGTGAAATGCTGACTTCAGGGCTGGACAGAGCCATTACAAAGACTATGTCATGGCAACTGGACGGTGCCTGCATTAGACTGGGCTCATAAATAACCAATCCCAGATGGAGGAAGGCTCATCTGCCCTGTACGCTGAGCTTGGGCACCTGATGGAGTCTGGACAGTCATTGATCACAAGGTTCCAAAGGATGGATCTGAAGGCACACAGGCAGTCCTGATTAAATCCAGTGGGTCACAAAACAAAACAGGAAGGTATAAAGATAGGGGAGGGACTTTCAAGAAAAGAGGAAAGGATGAGAGGGGTGGGAGAGAAACAAGAGAGGGGGATAGGCAGAATAAACACAATGTACTGTACACAAGTATGAAATACGCAAAGGATGAATTTAATCTATAAAAAAAGATAAAATGAATTGGGATTATTAAAAATAAAAACCCAGTTGGGATTGTATCTAGCTCAGTGGTTGAGTAGCTTGCTTTGCATGCACAAGGCCTCATGTTTGGTTCCTAGCACTAAAATAAATATAAATAGAGTAAATAAACAAACAAACAAATAAATAACCTTCATTTAAAACTTAATTAAAGCCCCAAGTATATCAAATAATACTGCAAAAACTCAATTAGGTTTTTTTACTCCAGTAATCTGATTTATATACCATATTTAATAAGGTATAAATACCTTGATTCATAGTTTGAGCTCTAGAAGTTTTTCCCTGAGTCTTTAGAATAGGTGTGTGTGTGTGTGTGTGTGTGTGTGTGTGTGTGTGTAGTGTGTGCGTGTGTGTGTGGTATGTGTGTTGCATGTGTGTATATTTTGTATGTGTGTACTGTGTTTATGTGTGGTATGTGTGTGTGTGTGTGTACATGCATGTGTGCATGCATGAGTCCCATAGCATGTGTGTAAAGATTAAACGATAACTTATAGGAGTTGGTTCTCTCCTTTTACCATGTGAGTCCTGGTAATCTAACTGCAGCTGCTGAGTCTGGTTTGTTTGTTGGTGTTTACATGTGTTCAGGGATGACCCCTCTCCAAGAGTCAGCCAATAAAGGGGCTCATCTCAGGAAGAGGTGAGGTGTTCTTCCAACAGTCACTATTGCCTGTAGTTCTTCGTTTAGGTGTGGGATCTGGTGTAGATTTCTCCCTTCCCTGTTAATATCTCCACTGATATTGCCCTTGCTCTGTCTTGTTTATGCAGCCATGTCCAGAAGAGACTCTGTCACACAGGTTTCTTGGTGTTCTGGCATTTATAATCTTTTCACCCCTCAATCATTGTGCTCCATGAGGCAAAGCTGCAGAAGCTGTACTGCAGAAATATCCTTTAGATCTGAGCTCCCTCTGTCTGTGGATCTCTGTATTGTGTGCAGTCATGGTTTGTGTGACAGGCTCTGATTGAGGTGAGGCTTCTTCTTTTCACAAATTGTTATTTCATTTTTTATACAATTTATTTCAATCATATTCTTTTCCCTCCACCAACTCCTTGCAGATTCTCACCACCTCCCTACCCACCCAACTTCACATTCTATCTCTCTCAAAAAAAGAAGAAAAACAATAACAAAAACAAGACAAATAAATTAAAAAGAAAGAAAGAGTGAGAGAAAGGAGACTTTGATGAGGGGTGGTAGCTCATCTAGGAAAGGTGGCCCCTGTACATAGAGTATTTGTGGACTCTATGTTTTTTCATAAATTCTCAAATAAAAAATGAGGAATTTGGGGGCTTTTTGCTGTATCAATGTAACACACACTTAACCTCAAACTTAGAGATTTTTAATGAATTTGCCCCAAGCTTGCCATGGTTAACACTTTATATTCCACTCTATCATTGAAGCTTAATTAGAAAAGTAAGGCAAAGGAGAAAGAAAGAACATATAATTTGTAAATTCAAAAGAAGTATCCTAAAGGACTTTCAAAATCAGCCATTATTAAATATCATTTCACAATCACTAAATTGGCTAAAATAAGTAAAATCAACAAAACAAAACATTACTGTGGATACTGGGCTACGGTAACAGTCATTCACTGCGGGAATATTATGAATTGATAGAACATTTTGGAAAATCGTTGTTATTTTTCTGTAAATACCATAATCAATGAAAATATGTGATACAAAAAATACTCTTACAAGATCAAGAAATTGCAGTTTTCAAAGTTACCAAATCTAATGTCCAGATGCCCCTCAACAGGAAAGCATAAAATAAAATTGTAGCATATTCATAATAAAAAATAAACTAAAGAAAAACTGTTGACAAGTAACATGAGCAAACCTCTAAATTATCATGTGGAATAGAAGAAACCAGACATAAGGAAGATATACTATATACCAATTTATGTGAAATTCACTAATCGTAAAAATAAATCTGCAGTAAAGAAATCAGAGAGCATTGCCTATGGGAAGAAGTGACTGGGAAATTTGTAACATTAAAAAAAGACTGCATTTCTTCAAGGATTAGTTGTTGATCAAAACTCATTGAACTGTAGACTGAACATCTGTGCATTTCACTGATAGAAATGTTCCCTCTGTTATTAAAAAGGTATAAAAATAGTACAATTCATTTAGGAAAAGTAATGTCTTCCACCATCTGTAATATTGTTAATTAACAGCTATAGAAAATTCCACCAAAACATAATTATGGGAACAACAGAATGGTAACTAACCATTTTTAGAATATACCAGCTTTATTAAATAGCTTTGTTAGTGAGAAAAATATATTGTCATTCAAACAATATTATTCATTGAATTAGAGACCTTAATAAAATACAGTCAAAAAGAGCTTCATAGAGAGCTGATGAGATGGTTGATTTGTGGGAAGTGTTCACTGCCCAAGATTGATGAGCACAAATCAACCCCCAGAACCCACATAAAGGTAGAAAGAGAAACCACCTCAACAGTGTAGCCTCCAGTCTCCACACCTATCCCATAGCATGCATATGCACAGATACACACACACACACACACACACACACACACACACACACACACACACACACACAGTTAGACTCTTGGTGTTTTATCCTCATGATGGTTCTTCTTTTTGTCTTGTATTTAGCTGTTTAGCCCTACTGAGTTTACCTCTAGGAAATAATTCCAGCTCATCTTTTATCTAAGAAGATAAAATAAGACCCCATGGAAAATGTTGCATTTATAATATAGACAGTAGTACTTTTGCTGTTCTGGATTATTTTCCAGTGACAGGGATTGAACCCATGTCCTTACATATGCTAAGCATGCACTCTCCCTCTGAGCCATATCTGAAGTCTTATTGCATCTTTTATGTGTATAATTCAGTTGGGTTTTAGCATGTCACAAGGTTGTGCTACCATCACCATTAATTCCAGAACATTTCTACTGTTTTCAAAACTATGCAGTATCTAATAGTAGTCACTTCTCACTCCTTCTTCCCCTGTACAGCCCCTTTCAATCACTAGCCTATGTTCCACATAGGTTTATATGTTCTGGACATTTCTTATAAATTGAATCGGATAATACAATGACCTCTTGTGCCTGGATTCTTTCAGATACCATGGTGAAACCTTCAGAGTTTACTTGTATTAAAGAATGTATCAGAACTATACTACTTTTATGGCTGAAAAATATTTAATGAATGTATATGTTATATTTCATCTACTGTATATAATTATGTAATATATAATATACTAATCTGGCATATAATAACGACTCAATGAACAATTACTTTCTTCTTTACTTTTTGGGTAAAAGTGATTTTTAAAGCTTTTCCAAACCATACCGTAAAATACGCCAGATTTGATTTTGATCTGTAAAACATATGCTGTGATGGTCTTTTCAGGAGAGTTTGTGTAATACAACAAATTGTTTCCAGCAAAATATTGTTCTTACCAGTTTCTTTCATGAATCTATGTGGTCTGAATATCACTTAATTCTCTCT
>CAJQZJ010001003.1:4563-45345 GCA_907164525.1 Lophiomys imhausi
AAAAAAAACCAACAGACACACAAACCCACAAAAACAAAGAACAACAACAAAAAAAGAGAGGAAAAAGAAAGAGAAAAAAAGAGGGAAAGGAAAAAGAAAAAGAAATGAAAAGAAAAAAGAAATTTATGTCCATGTTCCTTTTGGTGTGTTGGTTGTAGTACAGATATCCTGTACGATATAGTTAAAATCCTACTATAAGTGAATAGATGCCATGTGCATCCTTCTGAGTCTGGGTTAGCTCACTCAGGATGAGCTTCTCTAGATCCATCCATTTGGTTGCAAATTGCATGATTTCATTGTTTCTTATAGCTGAGTAATATTCCATTGTATAGATGTACCACAGTTTTTTAATCCATTCTTCAGTTGAGGGACATCTGGGTTGTTTCCAGTTTCTAGCTATTACAAATAAGGCTGCTATGAACATAGATGAGGAGACTTCCCTATGTCTCCGTGAGAGGTCCTTTGGGTGTATACCCAGAAGTGGTATGGCTGGGTCCTGAGGCAAAGTTATTCCAAGGTTTCTAAGATATCTCCAGACAGACCTCCATAGTGGTTGCACAAGTCTGCACTCCCACCAGCAATGGAGGAGGGTTGCCCTTTCTCCACACCCTCGCCAGCATGTGCTGTCATTTGAGCTCTTTATCTTAGCCATTCTGACAAGTGTGAGATGGAATCTCAGGGTCGTCTTGAGTTGCATTTCTCTGATGATTAAGGATGTTGAGCATTTCTTCAGGTGACTCTCGGCCATTAGGGATTCCTCCTTTGTGAATTCTCTATTTAGCTCCGTCTCCCATTTTTTGATTGGATTATTTGGTTTCTTGGCATTTAGTTTCTTGAGTTCTTTGTAGATTTTAGATAATAGCCCTCTATCAGATATGGGGTTGGTGAAGATTTTCTCCCAGTCTGTAGGCTGCCGTTTTGTTCGAATGACAGTGTCTTTTGCCTTACAGACGCTTTTCAGTTTCATGAGGTCCCATTTATTGATTGTTGATCTCAGGTCCTGAGCTGTTGGTGTTCTGTTCAGCTCTCTGAGGTGGTTGAAGAATAGACAGCTTGAGTCTCATAGCTAAATTTTGAGTTGTTTAGGAATCAAGAGGGCGTTCTAGATCTAAGAAGATGGTTATAATAGTGATGCAAGTTAGTATGAAAACTAAGTCAGTTATAGAACTTTAAAGTCATGGAGATGGTTAGAAGGTAGAAGGTTAAAGTCAGGGGCCAAATATGTATGAACTGGACATTGGGAAGGTATACTGGGCCATTTAACTCTCATAAATGTGGCATATTTAATTCTGCTGTTTTGTATAGAATTTACTGTTATAAGAGAAAGAACCATTTGTTTGAATGAAAAGAGAAGCTGTTGGGGGGGGAAGAGGGTGGAAGGGTGGGACAGGAAGGGGGAATAGGGAAGGGTTTGCGACTGAGATGTAACTTGAAAAAAAATAAAGTACTTATAAAAAAAAAGAAATGATATGTTTAATGTAATATCTTTTCAAATATCTTTGTTTATATAGAGATTTTGAATTATTGTTACTCTAGAATTGATTATACACACATGAACATCATTTTAAGTGAACAATGAGGTGACATTCAAAAACAGTGAGATACAACTTTTAAAAGCATAATAATAACAAACAATACACCTCTGCCTTCTTTTCTAAAGCTTTCATAAAGTATTTTCATTGGTACTACATAGGCTAGAAAACAGTAATATAAATATAATGGTTCTATAAATATTACAGCAAACATGCAGAAAATTGACTTGGCCATTTTACATTGTGATCTAGGATAGGTTACTGATCTGCTTTTCCATTTTATTTTTTACACACTAACTTGAAAAAATTATTAACTTATTTTCAAGCCTTTTATAAATAGTGTTTGGCAGATCTATAATAAAAGATAGGGATAAATTTATGTACATGCTATACACAGTGAGGACATCTTTTCTTATTTTATCAAGTCATGTTTCATTTTACTTTTCATCTGAATTTTTGTGTATTGTCAACTCATTTCCATTTTACAATATTCATTTGAAAATGTCTATACATATATTTTGTGTGTGTGTGTGTGTGTGTGTGTGTGTGTTTTGGTTTGGCTCTTTAACAGGTATTCATTTAAGTGAACACCACTGTAATTTGTTAGTCTCCTATGATAATTCAAGATCTTCCTCTCATACCGATTTAAAGGTTTAAAGGGAATAATTTGCATACATTTTCAGAGTTGAACATGCTGAGAATTGGAGAATAAGATGTTGTCTAATAAGACATTCATATGTACACTGGTTTTTAAGAATCATTTTTAAGTTCAAATTTTAACATGGTGTAAGATAATAACTCTGTTTTGAGACTCTGCTGCAATTCAGATTTGTTGTCTTTAATCTCTGTGATGGAGCTTACAAGACATTTTGTATGAGAAAGCCTGCTACTAGCTCTACAAAAAAAAAACAAAAAACAAAAAACAAAACAAAAAAAACCCCACAAACAACAACAACAAAAGCTTCCTTTAAAAACTATCCTATCTCACATTAGTTGATATAAAGGATTCTAAATTTTAGTGCAGTATGTACTGTCAATGTCTTCTATTTAATAGAATTTTCAGAGGTTTGCTTGAGGACTTTTCTAGTCAGTTTTCAGTGATTTGAGGAATACTGAAATCGTCCCAGGAAGGAATTTAGCACATTTGCCATTGTTATCCAAATTTCATTATTTCCTTAACTTTATCTTATACATCCCCCTCTCTCTCTCTCTGTCTCTCTGTCTCTCCACATATATCCTATACAATTAATAATTGATTATTTTAGAAAATGGAAAATAAAAATATTTGAATAAAAATTGAACAGTATAAAGAGTCTTGAACATGTAAAACACCAACGTATTTTGTTTCCAATACATCTTTATTCAAATATCTTTGACATAACTTGAGCTACAAATTATGAATAGTTTATATGAATATTGGATAAGAAAGACTTTGTTAAGGCTTTGTACCCTTTGGGGACTTAGCCTCTAAATCTCTTTAATCTTAAAACACATAAGATTTTCTTTTTGATTGTGCATGCTGGGACCACTCAGGTATATCTATCCTTGTGATATTCTGGCATAACATCCCATCTACAAATTTGATATACTGTATATATATAACTATGATGGGATACATGCAATCTGTAACCTGGTAGTAGGACACACTTGATTGTTAATGCTGTGAAGTGAAGTTTCATGTAGTTTTTGTTAAGTAAATTTCTCTTGAACTAGTGATTGCTCATGGAAGAACTGTATAATAATTATGGGTACGATAATATAGAATATCATGTATCAGCCTGATTTCAGAAATAGTAGTAGCTTGAATTTAAACTCAATTAAGTGGACACTGGTTTAAGTGTCAAGCCTACATAGGGAAACTGCAAAATTATCGAGGTGCCGAAATTCATATGAACTGTTTCATTTGGCAGGACTCTTCACAGATTCCCCAAGGAAATTTAAAGGAAGGATTATACTGGCTCTATAGTGAAAGTGAAATGAAGAAATCTTGCATAAGATGCTCAAAATCGCTGTCATATGTGTCTCTTCATTTGTATGGTTTGATTTGTGTACTCTAAATGTAATAATGCTATTATCACATGTGCCATGATTTTCTCAGTTTTATACTTCATCATACAAAAGTATTAAGGGTGAAGAAGGTCCCTGTGGAGAGACCCATGTCAAAAGATTATATGGCCACACCAAAGCAACTTCTTTGGCACCTAGTTGAGATGGCAACAAGATGAACTAGCTAAGGACAACCAGACGTTGGCCTCCAGTGCATGAGGATGCTCTCATCCCTCATAGTATTGATGAACCGGGGGGGGGGGGCTGAGATTTGAAGGCACCCCACACCAGAGGAGTAGGATAGGTGGGACCAAGTGGGGTGGAGGGAGGGAGCTGTGATAGAGATGTAACTTGAAAGAATAAACAAACATAATTTTAAAAAAAATGTCTTGAAAAGTTTATGGATGCAAGGGTCATACCTAAACATAGTAAAGGTAGTTTACAGAAAGCTTATAGCCAAAATCATATTAAATGGAAAGAAACTCAAAACAATTTCACTGAACTCATAAAGAAGTCAAAGTTTTCCACTCTCTCCATATCTATTCAGTACTGTACTTTAAGTTTTAGCTAAATGAATAAGACAACTGATGGAGATCAAGTGGCACAAATTGCAAAAAATAATAATGTATCATTATTTGAAGATTATATGATAGTATACATAAGCAACCCTAAAAAATACCACCAAGGAACTCTTATGGCTGAAAAAACACATTCAGTAAAGTGTTTGAAGAAAAGATTAACTAAAAAAATTCACTAGCCATCCTATATACAAAAAATAAACATATTGAGAAAGAAATAACACCTGTCACAATAGTCACAAATAAGAACATTGTATATTTGTAACAGTGAGAATTGTATAATAAAATCTTCAAGTCTTTAAAGGCAGAAATTGAAAAAGATATCAGAAGAAGGAAGGATCCCCCATGCTCATACATCAGTAGTATTAACATAATAAAAATGGTCACCTTACCAAAAGCAACCAAAGATTCAATGCAATCCCCATTAAAATTCCAAGTGTAACTCTTTCAAAACTTTGAAAGAACAATTCTCATCTCCATGTGGAAAATAAAAATCCCAGGATTACTAAAATCATCCTGAGCAATAAAGTAAATAATGCTGGAGATATCAGCATCCCAGATTGCAAGTTGTACTAGAGCTATACTAATGAAATCCACATGGTATTGACATAAAAAATAGATGCATTGATCAATGGAATCAAATTGAAAACCCAGACATAAATCCATACATCTATGGCCACTTAATTTTTGATAAAGGTAGAAATACATACTGGAAAACAATGAGAGCATCTACAACAAATAGTGCCTATCAAACTAGAAATCTGTATGTATAAGAATTCAAATAGATCCATACTTATCACCCTGCATAAAACTGAAGTCCACATAGATCAAATATTTCAAAATAAAATCAGACACAGTAAACCTGACAGAAAAGGAAGTGGAGACTTATGTACACTGGCACAGGAGACAACTTCCTGAACAGAATATCTATAGCACTTTCCCTAATATCAACAATTAAATAATGGGACCTTATGGAACTTAAAACCTTCTGTAAGGCAAAGAACACTGAAACTGCAATTTTATTATCAATTGTACTTATTAATAAGTATAAACTGCAAGATTAGGCCAGTGGAGCAGCTAGTGGGATAGTGGGAGGCCAGCAGGCCTGACCCACCTTAATTGGCAGCCTGACTTGTCCTGGAAAAAAAGTCCCGGACCAAGGGTGGCCTTCACCACCTGCAACCTAAACTCTGTTGACTAATATCTTCATTAACAATGATAAGTTATTATATTAGGCTGGTGGAGTAGCCAGCAGCATAGCAGGAGATTGGCAGGCCTGACTTGCCTTAGAAGCCTGTATGCTTGGTGGGAAAACCTGGCAGTGTGTTCTAGTGGCAAAGTTGGCAGGGTAGCTGCTGGATACCTATTAATAAACATAAACTATTATACTAGAACAGTATAATTGCCAGCAACCTGGAGGAACAGCCACCAGGGTTCAGTGGAGGCCTATGGGCCTGGATTGCTTTGACTGGTGGCCTAAAGGCCACTGCCCTTTCCCCAATAATTAAATACACTAAGCCCTTTTAATGTTTCAACACTTAGCCCTTAGCTGGGCAAATTCTCAACTAGCTAATCTAAATTAACCCAGACCACTTAATTTCAAATAGCCAGGTGACCTGCTGTTACATACCAGAGCTCTCAAACATATCTGTCTGTTTCCATGTCTCCTGGTGGAAAAAGAGCTACCTGTTTCTGTCTCTGGAAGTCCCACCTTCCTATACTCTTTCTGCCTAGCTAATTGGCTATCAGCAACTTTTATTAACCAATCAAGAGAATGCCTCAGAAGGGGCGGTAACCAGATCTCAGCATTGAAATCAGCCTATCAAAAGCAATGTATTAGACCTTCCTCCAACAGGACACTATCAAATTGACAAACTGGTAAGCTCTATAACACAAGTGACAGCTCATGCTAGGAAGGATGTGGAGCAAGAAGAGCATTCCTCCATTGCTGGTAGGAGTACAAACTTGTAAATCCATAATGGAAATTAATATGATGGTTCCTCAGAAAATTGAAAATTGATCTAGTTCAAGACCCAGCTATACTACTCTTGGGCATATCATATACCAAAGAGTATATATACACCTAGGCATGGTGTCACATGTCTTTAATCCCAGCACTTGGGAAGTAGAGGCAGGCAGAAATCTTTGAGTTCAAGACCAGCCTGCTCTACAGGCTGGATACACAGAGAAATCGTGTCTCGAAAACATAAAAAAAAAAAAAAACAGAGAAAAAGAGCTATATTCTGTTAGTCAATGTAAGGAGCACATTGAGACTGGGGGAGGAACATGCAAGTTGCCTGCCTCCCATGGCCCACAGTTAAGGAAAGATAACATAAAATAGCATATCATGCTACTGTAAATGAATGTCCTTAAGAATGGGGCTCCCATGATATAATTGGAACTCAGATTAATCTAAAATGATGTAATTAATATTATTGTTTAGTAAAGTTAATTAAATGAACTAAATTCATACCTTGATCCCAAAATTTGGAAGACAAGGATAAAACAGGTTCCGTGTGTGTTTGAGGCGAATCTAATCTTCAGAGCTCTACAGAGTAAATCAAGACAGCCAGAACTACAAAGAGAAACTCTTTTTCAATGAGGACAGAAATTAAATCTCTAAAGAAAGGATAAAAGGTAAGAAAAAATAAATGCATACCTTTGATCCCAAAAAGTGGAAGAAAAGGGCAGAAACAGGTTCCTTTTGAGTTTGAAGCCAACCTAATCTTCCAACAGCTGTAGGTACACAGAAAACACCTGTCTCAATCTATTAATAGATTTAATTCAATTGTAGAGGAGAATATTTAAACTCCATAGAGTGTTATGCTGTATTTTCAACTTAAAGTTGTTTATATATAGTACATATATGTAATGCTATTACATGCCATCCTTTCATATTGCATGAATGGAGACTTACAAATGTCTTTCTTCTGGTCAAATAAAGAGAAGAAAATCTTATGACCTTGATTGGCTTGAAGACATAATAGTTATAGAATTTAATAGAACTTGAATTGTTCAGAATTTAAAACAATATTTTCAAATCTAAATGAAATATTTAGCTTTATAAACATAGGATATGATAGAAAGTATTTAGGCTTAGAACTTTAGGCATACCAAGATAGATTTTTTTTTCTTCTTCAAGATTGCCTGATACAAATAGGCTAAACATTATATGTGCAATTTTTATATATAGTTTCATTCATTGTTTCTTATTTTTTCTTACTTTTTTTACTATATGAGTTTTAAAAATTAGCCTTTTTATTAGACAAAAGCAGGGTATTTATGGGGTAATGTTAAGTGGTCTAAATGTTACTTAGCCTGCTCCCAGAAGCCTACTTTCTGTATTCCAAGTGAATCTATGCTACCTTTCTTGTTAACCATTTTCTCTGATTGGTTAAATAAATGCTGAGGCCTAGTTGGGGAAAGACAGAGGTAGGTAGGACTAAGATGCTTGGGCTTCAGAAGCAGTAGAGGCTCATGGGAAGAAGAAGCCTCCAAAAGAAGAAGCAAAAAGCAGGGAGGACACATGCCATTGGTTAGAAAAAATAACCTCATTCCATATGGCCAGGAAAATAGGCAGAGCATGAAGACTAACAACCCATGGTACATATATATACATGGGGTCATATTTGGGAAATATAAATAAGAGATAGCTTATATGGGCTAAGATTGCACAATCAAGGTTAAGGCTTGTTAAAATCCATCAGGTGTCTCTGTGTGCTCATTTATAATGGCAGGTTAAACATTAACACCACCAACCAATTAAATATAATCTAAATACAGTTAAATAATTTAATTAGTCATTTTCTACAAATGGCACCCAATGTAATTTAATTAATTAATTCTACCAGAGGGGCTCCTTTGGGGGTGGGTAGAGAATCAAATATGTAAGAAGATAGAAGGAAGGTAAAATAACCATAAGAATGTCTGAAAAGTCATAAGGCATCATATAATTATTTGCCTTAAACTATGATACATATAATTCTTTATATAAATATACATTTACAATTTTAATTAACATTTTTTTTGGTCAAGGCAGACAATGCTTCCTCCAAGAGCCAATGACCTCCTAACAAAAGCCCCAACACCAGACTTTAGAAGCCCTCACTTGAGTTATTGCCCAGGGCTATTCAAGAGACTCCCAAAACATACAGCCTATTGCTGTTGCTCTTGATTACCCCTCAGAGGTGAAAGGTAAGTCCCTATTAACTAAACCACCATATATCTCAGAAACATGCCCCAGAGACCACTGGGCTAGAATTGACCTGAATATTCTTTACCTTTGGACTAGCTTTCATGATGCCAGAAGACACTACCTAAGCTTCCAAAATGGGGAGGCAACCAACAATTCTACCAATTATGATGACAATGAACCACTTAATCATCATTGTGGCACCATAGCCCTAAGGGTGCTATAGTGGCATGGATACCTTTGTGTTAAACAACTAGTCTATAGCTGAACTTAAGACCCATTCAACAAGCACAAGATTATTCTTGGTATTACAAACCCAGCTAACAACTGAGGGATTGCTAGTCAAGCCTGGATCTGTCAGGTTTATCCAAGAGACTCCTGAAACATATAGCCTATTGCTGCTGCCAGATCTAGAAGGTAAGTACCTATTAATGAAACCACTATATGTCTCAGAAACATAATTATTTAGTTTTCTTTAAATTTATTTAATTTCTTTTCATTCCTTTTGACTTTTTTTTTCAGATAATTTCCTGCCTTATGGGGATCAATTTTCAGAAAGTTATTTCCAAGCTATATATCTTAAAATATTGTAGCCTATGATTTCATCTGACACATTAAGGTATTAGATCCGTTTTGAATTTCTATTTCTGTTTCAATAATGTAGCTATTTGTTATAATAATAATTCTACCAAAATATGTGAATAGCTAATTTTTCTAGAACCTTTTGTCAAATGGAGTATCTTTTCCAATATATGTGTCTAACAATATTAAGATGATCAAAATCAGTATATTTCTTCTCCTCTTATTCTATCTCCTTAAATTATATATATATATATATATATATATGTTTTGTGGTTTTTGACATGACTCTAGAGATTATTTTCATGTCAGATATTGTGATAAACTCAAAACTGTTCTTTTTTAGGAATTTTGATGTTCTAGTGTATTTTTTTATTTCATGTGCACTTTAAATTGTTTTTAATAGTATTACAATGAAGCTACTGGAAGACACAGAGAAAATCCATGTTCATTATTTATCAGAACTAATATTATAAAAAAATTGCTACATTATTGAAAGAGAAATATATTGTAAACACAATCATACTCAAAATTTCAATGACATGTTTTGTCCATTCATCAAGGGCTCCAACTTGTAAAAATGCAAATTAGTTGAAAGGAGAGAATCTAAAATAAGAATCCCAAAGGAAATCCTTTTTCCTTGAGACTTCAGCTTAGAAAAGTGTTTCTCCAGGGTCAGAACATATAGCTGTTGGCTATTGAGGCCCAAGGTGGACTGATTTCAACAGAAACTTAAAAAAGAAACTGACACTTCTTTTCAAATTTCACTGGTTTTGCTGGTATGAAAGATAAAAAATAGAGGATTACAGAGTATTATATTACAGTTCAGATAATCAGTTGAGGCAAGGCAACAACATGATTGATGTTCTACAGAGAAGTCCCAAGAGGTGAATTTATACATCTTTAAAGGTAAAGTCTGAATTGTCATGGCAACTTCATAGTGTTGGAGGTATCAGAACCATGAGACATCAATGGAAAAATCTCACATGCATAGAAGAAAGCCAACTCAAGATAGAAGCTATAAGTGCTAAAATGAGCAGAAATGGAAGGAAGAGTGATGATACAGTCTCTTACTACAGGGCATGAAGATCAAATTGGCTGTGAGCAATTAGCTTATCATCTTATGGATAAAAAACAAGGATGAAGTCAGGTGAAACAAGGAAAGACTTTATGGACTAAAAACAAGGTTTATGGCCTGGCATTGTTTTCATCTGCTAAGTGGGAAGAGCCCAGGTTAAGCTGAAGCAGGTGGAACAGGGAGAGAGCCCATTTAAGGACAAGTGGATGGAGCTAAGGGCGCCCCATGCTAGAGAGCCCCGTTCTAGAGAGCTCTGATGCTAGCAAGCCCTCACGCTAGAAAGGACAATGAGTAGTTTGTGTCCTCTGATGGAGAGAGTGCTGTTGGACTGACGGCCAGAACACCCTGAGGCAGAAAGAAGCTGGTGAGCAGAGAAAGCCTCAGCAAGACAGCAAAAAGCCAAGGACTAAACCCTGTGGCTCAGATTTTGTCTAGAGGGGTTTGACTTGTCAGTACAGTGGCCTGACCGAAACGGTGGCCAGCTTTAAAGATTGAGGCAGAGTGGCAGAGTTGCTGACACAAAGGAAATAAGTTGGATTACAGACAGCTGAGGCCTCACAGAGAGACGAAAGCCTGAAGCCTTATTTAAGGTAAAGTCACCATAGCAAATTTACTCTGATGGATCTATGTCTGAGATATTCCAGAAGAAAGAACACTAAGTGCATTAAAGGGTCTACCACAGAAATTGTGTTCCTGATGACTGAGTACCTGCCCCAGAGACTGTATCCTTCTAAAAGGTTATAAAAATAGTTTTAGTAGTTATCAATAGGTTTAGTGGTTAGGTAATAGGGGTTGTAGTCATTTGTAGGGTTAATAGTTAAGAAAGTATTTATATTATAAGTGAATAAAGTTACTAATAAATAAGTGTTGAATAATTTTAAAAAGTTCTGTTTCTACTACCTGACCTCCTTAGAGTTAGAGATAATCAAGAGTTCCAGACGATGGAGTTGTCAAATTTGATGTTTTATCTGTTAGGTTTTGTCTTAGTTTGATCCACTTATTTATCTTATGACTACATTTGTCCCCTTGAGAACAGATATCCTATCTCATATAAACAAAACACATGTAATTCTCTTTTAATTGTACAGGGTCTTAGAATTTTGAGATATTTTGCGTCTTTAAGAAACAGCAGTTTTAAACAATATTAGAACTGCAAAAGATTTTTGGAACTTTTAACAATATTTTATTGTTTAGAATATAATTTTATACATTCACACTTCCATTTTTCCCTTCCAAACTCTCATATATATAGCCCTCCACCCTCTATTTGATATGATACTAAGTACATTTTACATTGTAAGATGGTTATGAATCTTTGTACACAGGAAGAGGAAGACTATAGCTTGAATTATTAATTGGCAAAGGGGAAAGTGAAGATAGTTAATATAATCTACTTAAGAGGATGTAGACTCACCTCGGATACAAACCTCTGGATATTTCTAAGAGGGATTACCTATATTAGGTTAATTGAGGTCAGAGGGCTCCTTAACGTTGGGCTGCACCATTTCATGGATAGAAGTTCTAGAATTAATATAAAGTTTAAAGCTAGTATGAATGAGATTTTTCTGGTAAGAAGCTGTGTCTGTAAAGACTAATTCACTGATTAGAACTGCTGTGATGTGGAAAGGTCAGAATGCTTCTTGTCCAGAGGCTAATTACTTTATCTAGACTGAGACTTATCTCCTTGAGGTAAGGCGTTGTTGGCCAGCTCTGTTTGGGAACTAACATCCTGTGACTAATAGATAAAACCCTTTTGGAATCTATTAACATAGCAGACTTCTAGTTTCTACCAAACCCAAATTTAAGTAAGTCATCAAAGAGCATCTGAGGCCTAAAGGAAAGATTTCTCCAATATACTGTAGCATGACTTATTGATATAGCTATCAATCAATATTTTAAATTTGTTGATTTATAATTCTGTTATATTACTATAAGCCCCCATGAAACAGCTCCTATATGGGGACATTTTCTTTCAAGTCAGGTAAATATGCTTTCAGGTCAGGGTTGATTTCATTTGTCTTTTTCTAATATATATTTAATATATTTGTTAAAATTTAGGTAGCTCTATGTGCTGTCCCCTGAACACTATTGTCCAGAACCTGTTCCACAGGCCATCACCAGGCTTGTTACACCAGGAACACTCAGGGCCATTGTGCCACTTCTCCACTGTCATTCACCAGGACTGCTGCTGCAGGATAGTCCGGATTCCCCTGGGACACACCCAGCTCCCCTGAGATTTGTGCTCTCTCCCTAAGCCCTATTGACCAGGTACAGCTCCACTGGCCTCTAACAATACTGCTTCATCAGGAATATCCAGGTCTGCTGCACAAGGAACAGCCATAAATATCCAGCGACAACCTGATTTGTAAAGGCTAGCATAAATACACAATCAACAACAGCCAGGGTAATACAGCACCTTCAGAGTGCAGCTATCCTACTACAGCAAACCCTGGATATACTAACCCGCAACCAATGCACAAGAAAATTACCTTGGGGCTGGAGAGATGGATCAGCAGTTAAGAGTACTGGCTCCTCTTCCAGAGGACCCAGGTTCAAATCTCAGCACCCACATGGCAGTTCACAAGTGTTTGTAATGGCCAGGCATGGTGACATAGGCCTTTAATCCTAGCATTTGGGAGGCAGAGGCAGGTGGGTCTCTGTGTGTGCAACATCAGTATGGTCTACAGAGTGAATTCCAGGATAGCCAGAAATACACAGAGAAACCTTGTCTTCAAATACCAATAAAATTAATAAATGATAAATAAATAAATAAAAATTTTTAAATGACCTTAAATCCAACCCTATAATGATGGGGTGATGTTATACATTCTAAATGTTAATTAATGGGTCCTGCTGGTGGTCTGTTACGTACATTGTCTCTGATTGAATAAATGCTGAGGCCTGAGATTGGGCAAAGACAGAGGTAGGTGGGACTAAGGTGTGTGGGCTTCTGAAGCAGAGAGGTAGGTGGGTAGAAGAAGCCTCAAATACAGGCAGCAAAGAGCAGGAAGAAGGACACATGCCATGGGATAGAGAAAAGAATGTAATTCCATGAGGCCTGGAACATCAGCCTAGCATGGAGAATAACAGTCCATGGGGACGTATCTATATATCGGGTTGTATTTGAGAAATAGAATCAAGAGACAGCTTAGATGGGCTAAGGTTGTTCAATCCAGGCCAACTCTTGTTAAAATGCATTTGGTGTCTGTTACCTCATTTATAATGGCTGGTTGAAGCTTAACAGCTGCCAACGAATTAAAAATAATCTAAATACTGGTAAAGAAATTAATTCATTCTACAAATGGCACCCAACTATGGCAATTAGAATCCATAATTAAAGCCTGAGAAGGCCCTGCTAAATGGTAGTTTCCTAGCCAAAGAGCCAAATCCAACTCAATACATTTCAAAGGATTGGTTCCCTTAACAAAAGCTATTGCCATGCAGCAAAGGTGGAATGCTTAGCAACCTTACATACTAAAAAACTGGAATCCTTGTAAACAGAGCTTGAGAGCAAAACTAAACACCTAGATTAAAAATGGAGGAATTCACAATGTCTCAATATATTTAGATTCCAATTGAGTTTGTTTCTCTTAGCATGCAAATGATTTTTACCCTGACAATTGGGTTCTGTGTATCTTTTTTTGAGAAAGTTTTGACTAGGATAGGCTTAAAGGAAAGAAGTTACAGATGGAATGCTAAATTGCCCTCAAAGATAATGGAGGATAATAGAGGAAGGAGCGAGGTCCTTCCCAACAGATAATAAAAAATTGATGGCAGCTGGAGTTCAGAGTTCCTGGCTACTAGGTGCTTGTCAGGGCTTTCTGGGACGGGCCCACTAATGATTTACGGTCGAACTATAATCCAAAGAACAATGAACAAAGTTTTAATTGCAGCATGGGATGGCATGGTTAGACCAAGGCTTTGAGAATGCTCTTTCTTTGCTTGATTTTTGTTCAGATGTCTTTGATTTTTCTATATTGAGAGATAGAAAAGGTATTTTTCTGGTTTGGCATTACTAAAACATAAGAGATTTTTGAAGATTTTGGGCATATTTCAAATTGTCACTACAGTTCAAAGTTACTCTCTGGGTTTCAAAGTTACTAATATCTGGGATTTAGGTGAAATGTTTGAGCAGGGTGATACTGGCACATGCCCTTAATCCCATCACACTAGAGGAAGAAACAGACAGATCTCTGAATTCTAGAAAAGCCTAGTCTGACCAATGAAGCCAGGGTGGGAACCCTGCTCATAACATAAGGCTGCTTACTAAAGACAGTCTAGAATTCAAAAATGACACATTTTTTTACTTGATGTGAAGTTTAATAATGTCCTTACTGATCTAATGGATAAATACACATAATCTTAAATTTATGTAAAGAGAATGAGTTCACAAGCCAGCCTCCTTAGTTGTGGGGTTCCCACTGGAAAACTGGCTTCAAGAGGCATTTTGCCCCTAAAAGAGATATGCTAATCGCTGAGTGTGGTGGTGTATTCTTTTAATCCCAGCACTTGGGAGTCAAAGGGAAGATGATCTCTGTGAGTTTAAGGCTAGCCTGATCTACAAAGTGTCCAGGACAAGGATACACAGAGAAATCCTGTCTCAAAATAAGAAAGAGAGGGGGAGAGAAAGAGATATCTTCTGTTCATCAATGTGAGAACCCAGAGTTAGGCTGGGGAAGAACATGTAAACCGCATGCCTCCCACAGTCAACAGTTAAGAAACGCTAACATAAAATAGAATATCATGCTATTCTACACCAATCTCCTTAAGAATGGTTTAATAAATGTTATCTTTTAATAAGGGTAATTCAATTTTTAAAATTCATACCTTCATCCCTAAACATAGAAGAGAAGGAAAAAACAGGATCCTGTGTGCTTGAGGCCAATCTAATCTACAGAGATCTATAGAGCAAATCAAGACAGTCCAAGCTATAAAGAGAATATCTGTCTCAATAAGGATAGATATATTGAAATAGAAATTAAATCTCCAAGGAAAGGAGAAAAGGAAAGAAAAACAATGTAAATACATACCTTTGATCCCAAAATGTGGGAGTCAAAGGCAGAGAGAGACACATAGGTTCCTTTTGAGTTTGAGGCCAAATTTAAAATTAGAACTACACAAAAAAAAACTGTCTTAATTAATAAATTTAAGTCAACTGTAGAGGAGAACACTTAAACTCCATACAGTCTTATGTTGTATTTTCAATTTAAAATTGATTATATTTTGCATATACATGTAATACTATTACCTGATAACCTTTCATAAGGCATGAATGGAGATTTACTAATGTTTTTCTTCTGTTAAAATAAAAAGCAAACAATCTTCCTTGATTGAGTTGTGCATCCTGCACATCCAAGGCATTTTTGAAATTACAAAACTATATGTTACTTGTGAGAAATTATATATTTTCAGAAGAACAGACACCAAAGAAGCCAAGACAAGTAGCCTAGATGACACAGCCTTTTGGATTGCCTCAATAGCTGTATCCTCAAAAATTTGCATTCAGAAAAAATTCAAACGGCTTGCTAAGATGTCCCAGCCTCACAGACTGGTCCAGCCAGGACTTCAATAAAGCCCTGAACTTTCCCACCCAAAGTTCAGCTTTGGACTACAAACTGCTCAGGACATTAAAATTGCTGAGCATGTAGAGACTGGACAACAAATGTTACTTTTAACTTGATTAACCATTTTTCCTTTTTTTTTTGAAAAGGGGTTTCTCTGTGTATATCTGGCCGTTCTGGAACTCACTCTGTAGACCAGGCTGGCCTTGAACTCACAAAGATCCACCTGCCTCTTCCTCCCAAGTGCTGGGCTTAAAGGCTTGCACCACCACCTCAATTTTCCATTTTATTCGGGCCCACAAACAGGTTTCTACATCCCATTTCAGAAGTAAGCAATTTTAAGAGAGTGATGCCCCATTCTCAAAAAGTGGCGTGGATGATTCTTTGGTCATTTGATGGGTTATAGAAGTCATTTAGGGGGACTGGTTACAAGTTTTTAAATGGTCTTTTTAAGCAAGGTATAGAAGATTAGGTTCAAGGACTTTTTCTTTTTCTTTTCTCTATCCTTCTATCTCTCTCATATGGGGGGGGAAAGACTTGAAAAGAAAAAGATGGGGAAGGTATGTATATAATATAGAAATGATAAGATATAAGGGTAGATTTTTGAATCTGCTCTGAAACTTAAAGCTACTGTTATTCTCAAAATAAGGTTATCTTTTGATACATTTGTATAGAATTTTATATATTTATAAAAAGAAGATTAATTTTTATTCATTGGTATAGAATTTTGTATTGTGACACACATAGATGTATATTACCAAGGTATATATGTATATATACCTAATATAAGATATACAAATCATTTAAAAGTATTGGTTTACTTAAAATTCTTTTATGGGTTGCTCTTGCAATCTATTTAGGAGTCTGGGTAATACAGGTTGATGACTGGCCAGTCAAGCTCCTGGTCATGTCAAAAACTAGCATTAATTTAACACAAAATTGGCTTACAAGATTAAAAAGATAGTAAATGTTTGCAAATACAGTTTTCCCCTTTAGATAGATATATTTACAAATAAATATCTTCCAAACCCTGAGACGCATACAGAAAATGGCATTAAAAGATGTTGTTATTATTTTAAGGAGTGTTTATCTTAAGACAGTCAGCTCCTGACAGCTCCCATTGACTTGGAAGAAGACGAATCGCATGAAAAATCTCCATTAGGAGATAACTTCTACTCGACAAAAATGCCCCTGCTCTCTCAAAAGACTATAAGCAGTCCAAAGATGGTCCAGAGCATAAATGCAGGTAAGTCAATGGCCTGATTCTGCAGAGACAGAATGGGCAATTCGTTCTTATTTCCCCCTACACAATTTAGTCTGTGAGATATGCTTGGCCAGAAGGCTGAAGATGATGCTCCAACTGTATCAAGAGATATTTGGGACTGTCTAGGCCGCAAACTGTCATTTTTCCATTCTGGAAGCTGCTCTCCTGTTCTTCCTACTCACTCAAATAATAATTTTATCCCTTCTTATGTCTTTGATAGGGTTGAAATCATAATAGACATAAAACTTAAATTGAACTCAAGTTGTTTAGGATTTAAGAGGATTTATTCAAGTCTATAAAATCTTTAGGTTTATAAATATAAGATATGATATAAATTATTTAGGTTGAGAACTTTAGATACACACTGAGATATAGATTATTTTTCTTCAAGATTGCCTGATACAAATAAGCTAAACATTATGTGTGTAACTTTTATATATGGTTTTCTTGGTTGTTTAATATTTGTTCTTACTGTTTTTACTATATGAATTAAAAATTAGCATTTTTATTAGACAAAAGGGGGAATTGATGGGGTGATGTTATTCATTCCAAATGTTAATTAGTTGGTCCTGCTTGCTGTCTGTTACTTACATTGTCTCTGATTTAATAAATACTGAGGCATGAGATTGGGCAAAGACAGAGGGTAGGCAGGACTAAGGTGTGTGGGCTTCTCAAGCAGAGAAGTTCATGGGTGAGAGAATCCTCCAAGAGAAGAAATAAAGGGCAGGAAGGAAGACACATGCCATGGGTTAGAGAAAAGAACCTCATTCCATGTGACCTGGAACATCAGCATAGCATGGAGAAAAACAGCCCAGGGGATGTATGTATATTATACTGGGCTTTATTCCCAAGTAAATTTAAGAGTTTAGATGGGCCAAGATTGCTCAATTCAGGCCAAATCTTATTAAAATCCATGTGGTGTCTGTGTGCTCATTTATAATTCCTGGTTAAGCATTAACTGAGGCCAATCAATTAACAATAATATAAATGCTGTTAAACAATTTAATTAATTATTTCTACACTATAAAGATGACAGAGTCCTTTAAAGAGGAAATGAATAAATCCCTTAAGGATATACAGGAAAATTCAATTAGAAAGATGAATGAAAGTAATAAATCACTTGAAGATATAAGAAGTAATTCAAACGGGTGAACAAAATGAATAAATCCCTTAAAAATACAGAAAAATACAAAGTTTTTAACCAAATGAATAAATCCTTTGAAGAATTACAGGAAAATACAGTCAAACAAGTGAAGGAAATCAATAAAATTATTCAAGAAAAAAAATGGAAATAAAAGTAATAAAGAAAGCACAAGCTGGGGGAATCCTGGGGACATAAAGGAAGGACATAGGGAAGAGAACAGGAACTATAGAAATAAGCATCACCAACACAATGCAAGAGATGAAAAAGAATCTCAGATCTAGAAGATATGATTCAAGAAATCGATATGTTGGTCAAAGAAAATGCTAAATTTTAAAGTTCCTGGCACAAAATATTTTAAAAACCTGACACACTATGAAAAGACAAAACCTAAGAATAATAGAAATAGAAGGAGAAAACTCCAAGATCCAAGAACCAGAAAATATTTTCAACAAAATCATAGAAGAAAATTTCCCCAACCTAAATTACAAAATGGCTATAAACATACAAGAAGCTTATAGCATACCAATGAAAATGAACCAAAAAAGAAATTACTCTCACACCATAATAAAACCACTGAAGGTTCATAACAAAGAAGGAATTTTAAAAGCTCCAATTGGAAAAAGGCCAAGTAACATATGAAGGCCTACCTATCAGAATTAAACCTGATTTCACAAAATAAACTTGAAAACCAGATGGTCCTGGAAAGATATGTTGCAGACCCTGAGACACTACAGATTTCAGTCAAGAATAATGTACCCAGAAAATCTTTTAATCAACATAGGTGAGGAAAACAAAATATTCCACAACAGATACAAATTTGAACAATATGTATCCACAAATCCAGCCCTATAGAACATATTAGAAGGAAAAGTCCAACCCAAAGAGGCTAACACTCAGAAAAACACAGGAAATAGATAATGCCACATTAACCAAAGCCACACAAAACACATATACAAATACACACTGTGCAACAAAGAACATCAAAATTACAGGAATTAAGTGTCATTGGTAATTAATTTCTCTCAAAAGTAATGGACTAAATTCCCTAATACAACGACACAGACAAAATAGGTTTGATAACAGGATCTGTCATTCTGCTGCATACAATAAACATATCTCAGCAACAAAAATAGACAATACCTCAGAGTAAAAGGCTGGAAAAGGATTTAAAGGAAAATGGATCCAAGAACCAAGCTGGCATAGTCATTCTAGTATCTAATAAGAGACTTTTAACAAAAATTAATCCAAAGAGATTGGGAAGGATACTACATACTCATCAAAGGAAAAATCCACTAAAACGACACCTCAAATATGAATATTTTATGCCCCAAATGTAAGGGCATACTCATTCATAAAAGAAATATTATTAAAGCTTAAATCACACACTGATCCCCACAAATTAATAATAGGAGACTTCAACACCCCACTACCACCAATGAACAGATCATGGATACAGAAACCAAACACAGAAATAATGAAAGTAACAGATATCATGAATCAAATGAACTTAACAGATATCTACAGAACATTTCAACCAAACACAAAAGAGTATAACAACTTCGCAGCACCTCATATATCATTCTACAAAATTTAACATATCCTCAAGCACAAAGCAAGCTTCAACAGATACAACAAAAATGAAATAACCACTTGCATCTTATCAGACAAACTTTGATTAAAAATTGACTTCAACGACAACAGAAATAAAAGGAAGCCTACATACTCATGGAAACTAAACAACACTCTACTCCATGACCAATGAATCAGAGAAGAAATAAAGATATTAAAGACTCCCTAAAATTCAATGAAAATGAAGACACAAAGTACACAAACTTATGGGACGCAATGAAAGCAGTATTAACAGGAAAGTTCATAACACTAAGGGCCTTAATAAAGAAATTGGAGAGTTCACAAACTAGTAATTTAAAAGCACACCTAAAAGTTCTAGAACAAAAAGAAGCAAAAACATCCAAGAGGAATAGATAGCAGGAAATAATCAAAGGAAAAAATCAACAAATTAGAAATAAAGAGAAAAATACAGAGTCAACAAAATGTTCAAGGGGATACAAATCAGAAAGGAAGAAGTTACATTAACCCTACTGACAGATGATATGATAAAATACATAAGTGATCCCAAAAATTCCACCAGACAACTCCTACAACTGATAGACGCTTTCAGCAAGGTGGCTGGATGCAAAATTAGTTCAAAATAATCAGTAGACCTTCTTTACACAAAAGATAAATTGGCTGAGAAAGAAATGAGGTAAACAACACCCTTCATAATAGCCAAAAATAATATAAAATACCTGGGGTAACTCTAATAAAGGAAGTGAAAGACCTGTACAACAAGAACTTCAAGTCCTTGAAGAAAGAAATTGAAGAATATATCAGAAGACAGAAAGATCTCCCATGTTCGTGGATAGGTAGGATCAAAATAGTTAAAATGGTATTCATATCAAAAGAAATATACAGATTCAATACAATTACCATCAAAATACCAACAAAATTCTTTACACACCTCAAAAGAATAACTCTCCACTTCATATGGAATAACAAAACCCCAGAATAGCTAAATCAACCCTGTATCATAATAATTATAATAAAAATCTGGAGATATCACCATACCTGATTTCAAGCTATACTACAGAGCAATAATAAAAAAACAGCATGGTACTGTATAGAAACAGACAAGTTGGTCAATGGAATTGAATTGAACACCCAGAAGTAAACCCACACATTTATGGTCACTTAATTTTTGAAACAAAAGCCAAAGTGATACAATGGTAAAAGGACAGCATCTTCAACAAATGGTGCTTGTCTAACTGGATATCAACATATAAAATGTTGCAAATAGACCTTGCACAAACTTAAGTCCAAGTAGATCAAAGACCTTAACATAAAGCCAGACATACTAAATCTAATAGAAAAGAAAGTTGGGGAAAAGACTGGAACTTATTGGCATAGGTGACAACAAGCTGAACGAACACCAACAGCTCAGGCCTTAAGACCGACAATCAATAAATGGGACCTCATGAAACTGAAAAGCTTCTGTAAGTCAAAAGAAACTGTCATTTAAACAAAAAAGCAGTCTACAGAGTGGGAAAAGATCTTCACCAACCCCACATCTGACAGAGGGCTAACATCCAAAATCTATTAAGAACTTAAGAAATTAAGCACTAGCAAACAAAGTAAAAAAAAAAAAAATCAAAAAATGGGGAACAGATCTAAGCAGAGGATTCACAAAAGAAGAATCTAAAATGGCCAAGAGACACTTGAAGAAATGGTTAACATCCTTAATCGTCAGAGAAATGCAGCTTAAGACAACTCTGAGATTCCATCTCACTCCTGTTAGAATGGCTAATATAACTCACCTCTTCCTGCTAAAAGTCCTAGAGAGAATGGACATACAAGGTACATACCTAGAAATAATAAAGGTGATATATAGCAAGCCAGTAACCAGCATCAAGTTAAATGGAGAGAAACTTAAAGCATTTCCTTTAAACTCAGGGACAAGGCAAGGATACCCATTTTCACCATATCTCTTCAACATAGTACTTGAAGTTCTTGCTAGAGTAATAAGAAAACTAAAGGAGATCAAGGGAATACAAATTGGAAATGAAGAAGTCAAATGATCCCTATTTGCAGATGATATGATAGTATACATAAGCGACCCAAAAAAATTGCCCCAGAGAACTATTACAGCTAATAAAAAAAACTTCAGCAAGGTAGCTGGATACAAAATTAATTTAAAAAAAATAAGAAGCCCTTCTTGCACAAAAAATAAATGGGCTGAGAAAGAAATTAGGGAAACAACACCCTTCACAATAGCCACAAACAATATAAAACACCTGGAGGAAACTCTACCCAAGCAAGTGAAAGACCTGTATGACAAGAACTTCAAGACCTTCAAGAAAGAATTTGAAGAGGACATCAGAATTGAATTGAACAAATGGCTAAGATCTCCCATGCTCATGGATAGGTAGGATTAACATAATAACATGGCCATTCTGCCAAAAGTAATATAAAGATTCAATGCAATTCCTATCAAAATACCACCACAATTCTTTATAGACCTTGAAAAAGCAATTCTCAACTTCATATGGAATAATAAAAAACCCAGAATAGCTAAATTAATCCTGTATAATAACAACAACAAAAAAATCTGGAGGCATCACCATCCAAGAATTCAAGATGTACTACAGAGCAATAGTAATAAAAACAGCATGTTACTGATATAGAAACAGACCAGTTGATCAATGGAATCAAATTGAAGACTCAGAAATGAACCCACACACTTAATGGTCACTTAATTTTTGACAAAGAAGGCAAAACCATACCATGGAAAAAGGACAACATCTTCCACAAATGGTGCTAATCTAACTGGATGTCGACATGTAAAAGAATGAAATTAGACCCATAGTTATCACCTTGTACAAAACTTAAATTCAAGTGAATCAAAGGCCTTAGCATAAGGCCTGACATACTAAATCTATTAGAAGAGAAGGTGGAAAAACCCTTGAAATTATTGGCGCAGGTGAAAACTTCCTGAACAGAACACCAACAGCTCAGGACCTAAGACCAACAATAAATAAATGGTACCTCATGAAACTGAAAAAATTCTGTAAGGCAAAAGCCACATCCGACCACAATGGCAACCTACAGATTGGGAAAAAATCTTCACCAACCCCACATCTGACAGAGGGCTAATATCCAAAATTTACAAAGAACTCAAGAAATTAAACTACAAGAAACCAAATAATCCAATGAAAAAATGAGGAACAGTGCTAAACAGAGAATTCACTAAGGAGTAAACTCTAATGGCTGAGAGACACTTGAAGAAATGCTCAGCATCATTAATCATCAGAGAAATGCAACTCAAAACGACACTGAGATTCCATCTCACACCTGTCAGAATGGCTAAGATCAAAAGCTGAAATGACAGCACA
The DNA here is from genome assembly GCA_907164525.1 of Lophiomys imhausi. NCBI lineage: Eukaryota > Metazoa > Chordata > Mammalia > Rodentia > Muridae > Lophiomys > Lophiomys imhausi. The sequence continues at coordinate 27,484 of CAJQZJ010001003.1, forward strand.
TGCTGGGGAGGCTGCAGAGAACAGGGAACACTCACACATTGCTGGTGGGAGAGCAAACTTGTAGAACCGCTATGAAAATTAGTCTGGTGATATCTTAGAAAACTTGGAATAGCTCTATCACAAGACCCAGCCATACCACTCCAGAGCATATATCCAAAAGATTCCTCACCAATCCACAAGGATAACTCCTCAACTATGTTTATAGCAGCTTTATTTCTAATAGCTAGAAACTGGAAAAAATCCAGATGTACTTCAACTAAAGAATAGGAAAAAAACTGTGGTACATTTACACGATGGAATATTACTCAGCTATCATAAACAAGGAAATCATGCAATTTGCAACCCAATGGATGGAACTAGAAAAGCTCATCATGAGTGAGCTAACTGAGACTCAGAATTATACACATGGCATATATTCACTTATAACTGGATTTTAGCTATTATAGTATAGGATAACCATCCTCCAACCAATAGACCCAAGATAGCAGGAACAGGGACTTTGTTACCTGTCAGCAGGATACCCCACCCTAGTGAAACTGCCATGAATGTTTCCTGTGCAAGAGGAAGCTCTTAGACCTCATGTGACTAACGATCTGAGAGGGGATGATACATGGAGACACCCCAGATGGGAGAGAAGGTAGAGGGTGGGAGGGAAGGGCTGGGAGGGAATGGAGGGAGGGAGTGGCAATGGAGATTTAAAGAAGTAATAAATAAATGTCATAAAATGTTCAACATTCCTTGGTCATCAGATAAATGCAACTCAAAATTACTCAGATTGCATCTTTTACCAATCATGATGGCTAATGTAAAAACTCAAGTGTCATCACATGTTGGTGAGGATGTGGAGCAAAGGGAATACTCCTCCATTGTTGATTGGAGGGCAAATTTATACAACCACTTTGGAAATTAATCTGGCCCTTTTCAGAAAATTGGGAATGGTTCTACTTCAAGACCCAGTTATACCACTCTGGGCATATACCCAAAATATGCTTCACCAAATCACAAGGACATTTGCTCAATTCTTTTCATTATAGATTTATTAGTAATAGCCAGAAACTGGAAGGAACTCAGATATCCCTCAACCAAAGAATAGATAAAGAAACTATGGTATATTTACACAGTGGAATAATACTTAGTTATAAATTAAAGGTCATCATTAAATTTGCAGCAAATGGGTGGAAGTAGAAAAGATCATCCTAAGTGAGGTAACCCAGACCCAGAAAGATACACATGGTATATACTCACTCATACATAGATATTAGCCATATGTTAAAAGATAGCCATATTATAATCAATAGACCCAAAGAAGCTTAGTAACATGAAGGGCTCAAGAAAGGATACTTGAATTCCACTAAGAAGGGGAAACAACATAAAAATAGGAAGTAGGGAGGAAGAGTTAGAGAGGACGTAGAAAGCAGAAAAGAGAGGGAATCAGATATTGGTAGAGCAGGATTGGGTTGTGAGCAGATTTTGAAAAAAAAAAGTGAAGTTGGTGTTGAGGCATCTCTAGGACAAGTTTGGAACCTGAGATGGGAAAGACTCCTGGGGGGATATTGGGATGACCCTAGCTGAGACTTCTAGTAGTGGAGGGAGATTGAGACTGAAGTGGCCACATCATGTGGCAAGGCAAGATTTCCAGTGGAGAGAGGGAGACACCAATCCACCCACAAAAACCTCTCCCCAAAATTTGTCCTGTATAGAAGATATGCAGGGATAAAAGATGGAACAGAGATTGAGGGAATGACCAACCAATGAATGGTCCACATTTAGACCCATCTCATGAGAGAGGCCCAAACCCCTAACACTATTAATGATACTATAATATCATTGCAGACAGGAACCTAACTGTCATCTGAGAGGCTTTATCCAGCACATAATGGAAACAGATGCAGAGACCTACAGGTGGAACTCAGGGGGTGTTGTGGAAGAGTTAGGCGAAGGATTAAGGGAGCTGGTGGAGTCAAAGACACTACAAGAGGATGTACAGACTTAAGTAACCTGGGCCCATGGGGACTCATAGAGGTTTGAATACCAAACAAAGAACATGCATGGACTCATCCTTAGGCCTCCTACACATGTGAAGCTGATAGGATGCTTGGTCCTCAAGTGGGTCCCTTAACAAATGAGTTGGGGGCTGCCTCTGTCTCTGACTCTGTTGCCTCCCTCTGGATCCCATTTCCCTAGTAGTGCTGCCTTTTCTTGCCTCAGTTATAGAGGAGGTACTTAGTCCTGATGTGATTTGATGTGCCAGAGCGGTTTGGTGGAGGAGGTGTTTGGGAAACTCTGTGGGAGGGTGAATTTGGGAAGAGAGGAGGGAGTGGGGCTGCTATTTGGATATAAAATAAACAAATAATTAAGGGAAAAGTAGGTAGCTATATTTGTGTAGAATCATTTCTAGGTTTTCTGTGAAATTTCTCCTGATGACTGTTTTTTATGCCAATAAAATCCCATCTTGTCACTATGTCTCTAGAAAATAATTTGATATCAGGACTTACAATTAAAATTGATCACTTTTAGATGATGAGCATGGAAGAATCTCCATTTGGAGATGGCTGCATTAGTGGCAAACTTGTCACTGAGCAAGGAAAAATCCCTTGCTTCAACTGTAGACAGAATACTCTCCAAAAAGGACCAAACTTGGAAGCCAGTAAGTGGACAGCCTAGCTCTGCTAAAACAGGGTAAGCAAGTCCTTCATAATTCTTGCTTTACAATTAATGTCTGTCAGAAATACTGACCCAAAAGGCTAAAGATAGATGCTCCAGTGTATTGAGAAAAATTGGGGACTGTCTAGGCAGACAGTAGTTTGTCATTTCTTAGTTTTGGAGGCTGCTGGCTTTGCACTTCCTGTTTATTGAGATAAATTTATCCTTCTCAGTCTCTGATGTGGTTGAAGACTAGATAGTTATAGTCTCACTGTTAAATTTTAAGTCGTTTAGGCATTAAAAGGATGTTCTAGGTTAAAAAAGATGTTTTTACATTGGTAATGAAATTTATGATGGAAACTGAGTTAGGGATAGAACTTTAAACTCATTGAGATGGACAGATAGAATATTGATATCAGTTGTCAAGTACATATTGATGGGACATTGGGAATGTATTTTACACCTTACAATTTTCATAACTGTGGCCTAGCTATTCTTACAGTTTTGTATTGTATTTATTGTTATAAGAAAAAGAAGCTTTTATTGGACTAAAAGGGGGAGCTGTTGGGGGGAAAAGATACACCTTAAAGTAAAATAAAAACAGATAGGAGGGTGAAGAGGAAGAGGGTAGGAGGGTGGGACCAGGATGGGGAGGATGGAAGGGGCTATGATTGAGAAATAACTTGAAGAAGTAAATAAATGTTTAAAAAATTGATCACTTTTTTTTTTTTACTGGAGAAAACAACTACTATTACAAATATAATGATTTTAAAGCAGTTTTGCTCTTAACTTGCAGCATGAGGAAGCAATGTATACCACAGATGTCCTTAATAATTTTCAAATTTAGTGGAATTAAGGTACTGATTTGGCAAATCATTCATAAGTTTTAGTATTTTCACATTTATCTCCTATTTATTTGTCTGGTTTGGGTGGTTGGATATTCATGGACCATATACATACCATATGTCAAGATCAGAGGACAAATTGCAATAGTTGGTTATATCCTCCCGAAATATGGGCTTTATAGCTCAAACTCAGGCCATCAGCCTTGGTGGTAAATGATTTTGCCTGCTGGGCCATCTCAACTGACTGGCCCAGTTTATAGGTTTGCGGAGCTAATAATATTATATTGATAACTGTTGAGTAAATTAAGAAGGAATGATAGCAGAGGGCAAAAGGATATAATTTGAATGGGAAAGTATGAGTTAGAGATGTAAAAATCAGTAGAGAATATTTTATAGAATAGGTACAAAGAGGAGAAGGACTACTACAAATGCTTCTTTCGGTAAACTGAATGCTAACAGAGAAGTGAACAATCAATTTATCAAACTAAAAACATAAATAACAAAATATGAAAATATCGTAAAAGGTAAAAACCATGAAATAGAAGGCATTATATTATTAGGAGTTCTTCTCAGGTATTAGGTATTATTAAGATTATCTCTCCCACTGGGTTGTCTTTTGTAGCAATTTCTACAAGAGAATGGGATCAGAAGCTTCTTAAACTAATTCAAACAAGTTGTGTACTTTCTAATGTTTTTCTTTCTATGTGAGATGTCCACTTTCTATCCAAATTCCCAGTCTGAGAATCCCTGCCTGCTAGTTACATTTTTTTCTATGGTGTTTTGGGAATTATTCTTTCTTACTACAAGCTTTTTGTGACAGGAGATTTATAAGGTTATGGAAGGACCACTTGTTTATGTTTCTTTGTCAATGGGACCTCTGTTTCAGTTGCCTCATTAAGAAGACTGTGCCAGGATCAGCTACTTCCAGCATTTTCATTTAATTCACATAGATAGTAGTGGGAGTGATATGGGGCAATTCATGCTGGAGCACACATGAAGAATACCAGCTTCATATTTCCACTTTGTGCTTCTCCTCCATCTCAATAGCCTACTCTGCCACTTTGTGCACTTAACATCTATAGAGGAATTTTCATCCAGCAACATGGCTGCTGTGGCAAGTAATCATATGTAGAAGTATTATATTTAAATATTTACCTGTATTTATATTAAGGTTAGTTGATTGGTGGTGTTAATCCTTAACCCACCATTATAAATGACCACACAGAGACACCTGAAGTATTTTAACAAGCCTTAGCCTAAAATTAGTAATGTTTACCCATCTAAACTAGCTCATTCTATTTCCCAAATAAAACCCATATATATCCCCTGGGCTGTTATCCTCTATGCTAATGTTCCCGGCAATGTGGAATGATGTTCTTCCATACACCCTATCATGTGTCTCCTCTTCCACTCCTGGCTTCTTAACATACCCAAGATCCTCTCTGCTTCAGAACCCCAAGCAACTTAGTCACACCTACCTCTGTCTTTACCCAATCTCAGGACTCAGTATTTATTCAACTAATCAGAGATAATAGTTAGCAAGCCAGGTATTACTTGATGCATACAAGCAGGCTTCTAGGAGCAGGTTAATTAACATTCAGAATGCACAAAATCACCCCATCAATAACATCCAAAAACCTTCTAGGTCTATGTGATCCATTTGGAATGCAGACATGCTTTGGATTACAATATAATCTGGCTGGGGAGGAGCTGGGTGGAGAGGGGCAGAGCAGGGAGGGGAGGGGCGGAGCAGGGAGGAGAGGGGCAGAGATGAACAGAGCATGATGGGGGGGAGGTTTGGAGTATCAGAGGCGGTGGGGGAGATTGCAGAGGGAAGGGGAAGTGAGGAGAGGGTGTTGTGGCAAAGGGGAATAGAGCTGTTCTGAGAGGGGCTAGAATTGTGAGAGGTGGCAGAGTGGTGTGGATGTGAGTTGGGAGAAGAGAGGCACAGAGGGGAAGAGATGGTCAAGAGGAAAGGAAAGTGTCCCAGAGAGTGGGAGTGGGGAGGAGAAGGGCGAGCTGGGAGGAGAGGTGCGGGGAGGAGCTTGGGGGAAAGGGCGAGAGAGGGGCAGAGCAAGGAGGAGAGGGACAGAGGCAGGACAGGGGTTGAGCTGGGCAGAGCAGGGTGGGGGAAGGGGTTTGGAGTAACAGAGAGGGGTGGGGGAGGGAGCACAGGGAAGGAGAGGAGGTAGAGGATGTTGTGGCAGAGGGGAATCAAGCGGTTCTGAGAAGGGCAAGAATTGCAGGGGGGACAGAGTGGAGTAGACTTGAGTTGGGTGGAGAAGTGCACAGAGGCAGATAGAATGGATTTGACTTGTGTGGAGAGGGGCAGAGTGGGGCAGAGCCAGGTGGAGCATGGCAGAATGGGGTGGGAAGGGAGGAGAGGGGCGGAGCAGGGAGGAGCTGGGTGGAGAGAGGAAGGGAGGGGCAGAGCAGGGAGGAGAGGGCTGGAGACTGGCAGAATGGTGTAGAGGTGGGCAGAGCTGGGCAGAATTGGGTGGAGCTGCACGGAACTGGGGAACTGGGTGGAGAGCAGAGGAGAGCAGAGGAGATGGGTGGAGCATGGGCAGAGGGTGTTTGGAGTATTGGAGAGGGGTGGAAGAGGGAGCAGAGGGAAGGAGAGGGTGAGAGAGGTTGTTGGGGAAGAAGGGGATCCAGGGATGTGGCATGTGGTGACATTGCAGAGTGGATTTGAGTTGGGTGGAGAGGGACACAGAGGGGTGGAGAGGGTCTTCAGGAATGTTGAGGGGTCAAGGGTGTCAGAGTGGGGCAGAGAAGGGCAGAGAGGGGCAGAGATGGTTTGTGGTATCAAAGAGGGGTGGAGGAGGGAGCAGAGGGACAGAGAGGGGAGGAGAATGTGTTGTGGTGGAGGTGAATCCAGGGGTTCTGAGAGGGGTTAGAATTGCGGGAGGAGGCAGATCGGAGTGGGCTTGAGTTGGGTGGAGAGGGCCTCAGAAGAGCACAGTTGGTCAAGAGGAAAGGAGCATGTTGGAGAGGGTGGGAGTTGGGTGGAGAGTGGCCAAGAGGGGAGGCGAGCGTAAGCAAGAGGCTGAGCAGAGAGGAGAGGGGCTGAGAGGAACAGAGAGGGGAGGAGTGGGGCAGAGAGGGGCGGAGCCAGGTTGAGAGTGGAGGAAGGGTTTTGGAGTATAAGAGAGTGGTGCAGAAGGTAGCAGAGGGAAGGAGAGGGGAGGGTGTTGGGCTGAAGGGGATCAAGCAGTTCTGAGAGGGGCTATAATTGCAAGGGGAGCAGAACAGAGTGGACTTGAGTTGGGTGGAGAGGGATGCAGATGGGTGGAAAGGGTCCTCAGTAAAGGATAGGGTTGGAGAGAGTCAGAATGGGGCTGAGCAGGGCAGAATGGGGCACAGAGGGGTGGAGACAGGGAGAGTGGTGTGGAGGGGTCCAAGGGGATTTGGAGTATCAGAGAGGGGTGGAGGAGGGAGCAGAGCAAAGGAGGGGGAGCAGTGGGTTATGAGAAAAGGGAAGTGTTGGAGAATATGGGAGAGGGGCAGACGGGAGGACAGGGGTGGACAGGTCCAGAGAAAGGCATAGCGTGGAAGAGAGGGGCAGAGAGGAGAGGAAGAGGGGTGGAGTGTGGCAGAGAGTGTGTGGAGTATTGGAGAGGAGTGGAGAAGGGAGCAGATGGAGGGAGAGGGGAGGAGGGGGTGTTGAGGCAGAGGGGGATCAATCAGTTCTTGGAGGGGTCCAGAGTTGCCTGGGGGACATAGCATAGGGGATTTGAATTGGGTGGAGAGTGGCAGAGAAGGGCAGAGAGGATCAAGAGGAGAGCAGAGGGTCTGAGAGAGTCCGAAGGGGGCAGAGAGGGGGTGGAAAGGAGCAGAGAGAGGCAGATAGGGGCAGTGAGGTGAGGAGAGGGGCAGAATGGGGAAGTGAGGATTTGGAGTTTTGGAGATGGGTGGAGGAGGGAGCAGAGGGAAGGAGCAGAGAGGAGAGGGTGTTGTGGTGGAGGGGGATCAAGCGGTTCTGAGAAGGGTCTAGAGCTTGGGGGGGCAGAGCACAGTGGATTTGAGTTGGGTGGAGAGGGGCAGAGAGAGGCGGAGAGGGGAGGAGAGGAGCAGAGAGGGGCACAGAGGGGAAGGAGAGGTGTGGAGCAGAGGAGAGAGGGTTTAGATAATTGGAGAGGGGTGGAAGAGGGATTAGAGGGAAGGAGAGGGAAGGAGAGGAAGGAGAGGAAGGAGAGGGTGTTGGGGCAGGGGTATCTAGTGTTTCTAAGAGGTGTCTAGAGTTGTGCATAGGGTAAGTGGGCAGATCAGAGTGGATATGACTTGGGTGGAGAGGAGCGGAGGGGGTGGAGATGTGTGGAAAGGGTTGGAGAGGGGAGGAGTGGGGGGGGAGGGGTGGGGCAGAGAGGGGGGAGCAGGGGGAGGGGGGAGGGGGGGGTTTAGTGTATCAGAGAGTAAGTTTGCTAGGGATGGTCAACCTTTTAATCCCCAGAACTAGGGAAACAGGAAATGGGGACAGCCCTGGGCCCCTCACCCCAGCAAACAGGTTTATGGGGACTGAAGTTTGTTCCTGGAGCCAATACCAATCCATTTTTTAACTTGTCAGAGCAACCCCAGGTAGTCCAGGACTGGACCTCAGTTCCACCTCCTACAAAGTATTAACTCCTGTGATGATGGTTTAAACCTTGCCCACTGGAGTTAAAGAACCTTTGCCTCCTCATACTGTTGGATTAATTATAGGCAGGGTAGTGCTACTGTTAAAAGTATCCAAGTCCATCCTGGTGTGATAGATAATGATTATACTGGGGAAATTAAAATTATGGTGGCATTACCCTCTCGTATTTCAGTTATTCCAGCCCAAATGAGAATTGCACAACTCCTTTTATTTCCTCTTGCTTGAGTATGTGCTCTTCATTTTAAATTTTCTATAAGTAGACAATAATAACATATCTGTAGCTCAAAGATTTTGGCACCCTGCCACACAATATATTTATGCCATGGTTAAGTGTCAAGATCCTTTGAATAAAGGATCAGACCCTGTTCTTATATGGGGTCGAGGATCTTTTTGTGGTTTTTTTTTTGTTTGTTTGTTTTTTGTTTTTTGTTTTTTGCAGGAAAATGATGTTGCTCGCTGGTTTCCAGAGAGATTGGTGTGACAAGTTGATGTCAGGGAATCCTATTTAGAGGCTGATAATACTCCTGACAATGATGGGAACTCTGACAAGAATTAGAGAAGATTTATGGGCTTTTGTTCCTTTCCCAAGGTACTGGTGCTGCTTGTCCTCTATTCTGGCATAGAGTTTTGGGATTGCCTTCCCTGCCTCACCTGGTAGACATCTCTGTGCTGGCCTCAGGCAATTGGTCCACTGCCCAGGTCTTGTGTTTTACCATCCACCACAGCAGGAAGATGTGGAGGTTCAGAACAATTCAAAGGCTGGGAAGTCACTGCTTTTTCCTATGCTTCCTGGTTGTCCTTTCCTAATTGGGGAAGAATCTTTTCCATTGACCCTGTCTCTGTCTCTGCCTTGGGGTATATGGTCTTCTCAGTCTGTAGTTTTCACAGTCTCTGACCATTTAGAGTTCAACAGCAAGTACTTAATGCATGTACCCTTAAGGTATTTTTGGCCGTATATCATACACCTCTATATGATCCTCCTCAGGTGGAGATATGGCTTGCTCGAAAGAAAAAATATATATACTTGTTAATTTTTTTCTCTCTGCACATGCTTGGGCTGGGTAGCCAATTCGGAAAAAGAGAGTTTTGGGCAATCAATTCACTGACCAAGACAGGCCTTCCAAACTTGATTTTGGAATTGCTTAAGAGGGGTAAGGGAAGTATGATTGCGCTCCAACCTAATATAGGCATAGTCCTCTTGTACTACTTATCAATTTATTTAAAAAAGGGAGATTACTGATGCAGCCCCTTACAGAGAAGTCATTTAGTGATTTGTTGTCAAGTACTTAACCTGCACCTGAGTGATGAAGTTTGGCTTATTACCTGGGATATTCCATGCAGATGGTATTTGCTGTGCTTTCCTGATACTGACTCCACACCCACTTGTTGTTCTTAGTCTATATAAGCAGTTAAACTTTCAGTAAAGTTTGACACCTTGATCAGATCTCACTTTAGTTGGTGTCCCTCTCTGTGCTCTTTGTCTCTCTAATTCCCAGCCCCCTGTACAGGCAGTAAAGGCAGTGGTTGCAGGTGATGACAACCTGTATAACAAGAACTTCAAGTCCCTGAAGAAAGAAATTGAAGAGGATATCAGAAGATGGAAATATCTCCCATGCTCAAGGATAGGCAGGATCAACATAATAAAAATGGCCATCATACCAAAAGCCATATACAAATTCAATGCATTTCCCTTCAGAATATGAACACAATTCTTTGCAGAACTTGAAAGAATAACTCTCAACTTCTTACGGAAAAACAAAAATTAAGAATAGCTAAATCAATCCTGTACAATAAAACAACACCTGGAGGTATCACTTTCCCTGATTTCAAGCTATACTACAGAGCAATAATAATAATAAAAACAGCATGGTGCAGGGCATGGTGGTGCACACCTTTAATCCCAGCACTTTGGAGGCAGAGGCAGGTGGATCTCTGTGAGTTTGAGGCCAGCCTGGTCTACAAAGTGAGTCCAGGACAGCCAGACCTGTTATACAGAGAAACCCTGTCTCAAAAAAAGGAAGAAAGAAAAACCCAGCATGGTACTGCTATAGAAACAGACCAGTTGATCAATAGAATAAAATTGAAGACCCAGAAATAAATCCACATAACTATGATCACTTAATTTTTGACAAAGAAGCCAAAACCATACAATGGAAAAAGGACAGCATCTTCAACAAATGGTGCTGGTCTAACTGGATGTCAACATGTAGAAGAATGCAAATAGACCCATATATATCACCTTTCACAAAACTTAAGTCCAAGTGGAACAAAGACCTTAACATGAAACTGGACACAATAAATCTAACAGAAGAAAAATTGGGGGAAAACCTCAAACTTGTTGACACAGGTGACAAATTCCTGTACAGAGCACCAATAGCTCAGGCCCTTAGACCAACAATCAATAAATGGGACCTCATGAAACTGAAAAGCTTTGGTAAGGCAAAGGACACTGTCATTAGAATAAAATGGCAGCATACAGATTGGGAAAAGATCTTCACCAACCCCACATTTGACAGAGGGCTAATATCCAAAATTTGTAAAGAACTCAATAAAGCAACACCAACAAACCAAGTAACCCAATCAAAAAATGGGTTACAGAGCTAAACCGAGCATTCACTAAACAGGAATCTCGAATGGCTGAGAGTCACTTGAAGAAATGCTCATCATCCTTAATCATCAGAGAAATTCAACTGAAGGTAACTCTGAGATTCCACCTTACTCCTGTTAGAATGGCTAAGCTCAAAAATTCAAAAGACAGCATATGCTGGTGAAGTTGCAGAAAAAGGGGAATACTCCTTCATTGCTGGTGGGAATACAAACATATACAACCACTATGGAAATCAGTCTGTCAATATCTTAGAAAAATTGGAATAGCTCTACCTCAAGATCCAGCCATACCACTCTTGGGCACATATCCAAAAGATTTCTCACCAATCCATAAGGACATCTCCTCAACTATCTTCATATCATCTTTATTTGTAATAGCTAGAAATTTGAAACAACCCAAATGTCCTTCAAGTAAAGAATGGATAAAATCTATGGTACATTTACACAATGGAGTACTACTCAGCTATCAGAAACAAGGAAATCATGCAATTTGCAACCAAATGGATGGAACTGGAAAAGCTTATCATGACTGAGATTACCTAGACTCAGAAAGATAAACATGGTATATATTCACTTATAACTGAATTTTAGACATATATTACAGGATAACCATTCTACAATCAATAGACCCAAAAGAACAAGAACATGGACTTGGTTACCTGTTAGTGGGACACTCCACCCTAGTAGAATTGCTATATATGCCTCCAGTGTAAGGGGAAGTTCTTAGAAGCTCATGTGACTAATGAAATGAGGCAGACTGATGCACGGAGGCACCCCACACCAGGTGGATAGGATGGGTGGGAGATGTGGTAGAAGTTGGAAGGGTAGGACCTGGAGGGGGTGGAGGAAGGGGGAGGTAATGGAGACATACATAGCCTGAACTAATAAATAAATGTTAAAAAATGAAACCAATCTCTTTTTTTAGTAAATATTTTACTTATTTTTCTATATGAATCTTTTGTTCCAATATATATGTGTATTACATGGGTATCTGGTGCCTGTGGAAGTCAGAATTGTATATAAGATTCCCTGAAAGTCATAGCTGGTTAATGAGGATCCAACCCCAGTACTCAGCAAGAAAAGTAAGTGCTTTTAACCAAGGGGCTGTAGTTACTACCACTAGTTCAATTTTTTTTAAAAACAGTGTTAGTGTTTGTCTGTGTGTGTAGGTTTATGGATGTATAGGTGTGTACAGGCCAGAGTTCAATGTTGGATGTCTTCTTTTATCACTCTCTTACTTCTTTTTGATGCAAGATTTCAAACTAATCCTATTACTCTCTATCTAGATTTGCTCCCCAAAAGCTTTAGTGACACCCCCGTTTCTGACTTTTCTGGACTAGAGTTAAGTAAGTTTACCATCATGTCTTACTTTTAATATGTGTGCTAGTGACCTAGACTCAGGTTCTTATGATTGTGTCATGAAATGTACTACTAGAGCCTCTCCCAGCTTCTTTCATAAATTTTATATCATTGTCTTAATTTCATTATCCCATTATAGTTACTACAACATTTTTTCAATAAATAAATTGAGTATGACATTTAGCTGTATCAAAACATAAAATAACAAAATTGCATTTAAAAACTTATTAGACCAAAACTGATGAATTATTACTTGGGAAAAAATGTTAAAATTGTCAGTGAAGTATTCCATAAATACTATCTGTTAATGAATATTTTGCAAGTGAACTATTTTAAACATTTAAGAACATAAAAATCTGGTTATACTTAAACAATTATTGGTGTGATGTGTACTATGTTGCATACAGCTTTAGAAGCTGTAATATTCACTCAGTATCTAGAATGTGTCTATATTTCCTGGCAAGGGCATTAAACTGGTAATTCTCTCATAACAAGGTCATTAATGTGGCTTCAAGGCATCTTGTCTGATGTCTAAAGGACAAAAAAAATTGTAATACAACGAAATATTTGTAGAATTTATGTAGAGAGAAAATGTCATGCCAAAAATCATTGGAATATATAGCTGTCAGCATGCCGAGGAATGTTACCTCAAAATAAATCAATTCTATAGACATGCTGAACTTGTAATTCTGCTCTTATTTAAGTCACCCAGTCTTTGACATTTTATTTTAATAGGTCTAGAAATTTAATGCAGTTCCAGAAAACAATGAAATAAAATTTAGAGTACTGTTTATCAGTCACATAATACTGATACTAGAAAAATCAAATGAAGGGAAAAAAGAACAATTTCAGTCAGATAAAAAAACTGAAATAAAATATAACTTAGAAATTATTATTTTGTATCTAGTATATTTTATCATATTCATACAAAGCCAATTCATACAGAACAAAAATGGGAATGGTATCTTTAGACAGGTGGTTCCTTCTCATATCCTCCCCCCACTCTAAGAATAACTTCACAACTGTCTAAATACAAAAGTTCTTTGTGGAATCCTTGTTATTCAGAGGAGAGTTGTGAAACTGCCATGGAATCTTTATCTTAGGATGATCATTTGTGAAGTCATAGCCAACATGTGGCAGATTTACTAGTCATTGAAATATTTTCACACACAGAAGTGACTGTATTTCCCTATAGATTTGAATATAACCTTGTTTTCCCTTAGCTATTTTACTACCAAAACTATCATCCCAGGGCTTCAAAAGAGCCACATAAAATAAGCTTTCCAGAGAACATATTGAATTCAGCCCTCTATATGATGCTAAAATGTCCTTTTAAACTCAGCTCCAGACCCACTTGGGTATGATTTTAGATTAGTTCTGCCAAGACAGATGAATTTGATCTAACAATAGGTCTTAAACTCAAGAGAAATAAAACACTCAGGAATATATTTAATGAGAAGAGTGACAGTGACAGTTGTATATACTAAAAACTATAAAGATAGTGATAAAATAAGTAGTATTATACTAATAAAATGACAAAATCAAATGTCAGTAGATTGGAATAATTAATATAATAATTATAATGTCATAATCACCATTATAACGTTTAATATTCTTCACATCTCCCTAGTATGCAAGTCATCTGCAGAGTCAATATAATCTGGATCAAAATTTCATTGGAGATTTTCACACTGGGGATAAAGAATCATTAAGCTTTTTAAGTAAGCACAAACTAAAGTTAATCAAAATAACATTAAATTTTTGGACAATACACTCCCTGATTTCAAGCTATAATGAGAAACTATGGCAATAAAATAAAATTAGGGTTAGTGATACTACCAAAAATAGACATGTAGATCAGTGAAATAGTACTTAGGCTAAATAAATAAAGTGAGGCTTATTTGATTAAGTGAACATTACATAAAACTACGTGTACACAATCCAGAAGCAATTGATCTCCTCAGTAAAGTGCACCAAAAAAACTGAGTATCCACTTAAAAAACAATGAAATTAGACCTATGTTTTCCATCATGTATCAGAAAAATGCTTTCAGAGTATAATAATAATTTGAAAACAATAAAACTAGAAGTCATTGAATTATTTTACTCTCTCTTACAAGATAATAATTGAATAAAACATGCGCACCAATAATAAGGTACTATATATCATCTAGGCATTCATACTACATTATAACATAAGAATATATTATTGAAATAATAGGAAAATTGGATTATAGTTTGATTCTCTCTTTGGCTTCTTTTTTTTTTTAAGTAATCCTCTGATGTTAAGAGTGGTCCTACTTTCAATTCTCCCTGGAGAGTTTTCAAAAAGGGGCTGCATGTTGTGGTTTTTGTCCCTGCAATAAGTAAGGACCCATGCAGTCTGAATTATCCTTTACAATTAAGAAAGAATCCCTGTATATACAGTTTTTAAATTCTGAGAATTCACTAAAACAATGCAATTGGTTGTCACCAAGGCTTATCACAGTATTTAGCAAGTTCAACCATAACTTGACACACTTGAACAAAGGTTGGGCAGCCAAAGACTCTACCAGAACATGAGTAACAGAGATCAACAGTGGATATGGTTATCTGCCACACAAAGCCAATTTACACTCTGGTACTATGTATTTTTAATTGGAGCATGAGTCTCAAAAAACTCAGAAATATATTTGGAGGTTTCTCATTATTGAAGTAAACTGAGTGTGATCTTTATCACCATACAAATCTCTTTAACAACTCTACACTAAGGCATGTGCTTGCCTAGCCTCTCACAAACATTTACATTGGAAGTAGTCACTGAATGCTGGGGAACAAAGTTGGACAAACTGTCATGGGAGATTTAAGAGTGAAAATATTACACAAATCTTTTCTGGAGATATAAATTACCTAGTATTGCAAACATATAACTTTCACTTAAATTATTATTGAAATACAACATGAATTAAGTAAAACCCATAATATATTCACAAAGAATTTCTTTCAGTGACTCAACTTTTCATCCTCTCAACTGGGTCATTTGTGAAACATACTATTTTTATTGATCCTTTAAGAATTTCATACATGTGTTTGATCATATTCACCCAATTTTTCCCCTTAACCCTTCCAAGATAAAGCACTGCCTACCCAATTTTGCTTCCTCTTGTTTTGAATGACCCAGCAAGTATATTTTGTACTGCTTATGAACTCATTAATGTAAGGCCATTCACTAGAATGACATTTAACCTATGAAGAAACACACCCATAAAGAAAAATTTACTCCTTCTTTCCCAGAAACATTGTCAATTGCTCTTCACTTAGGGGTAGGGGCTCACCAAACATAGAATTTGAAATATAAGCACTCAATAAGTATATTAAAATTAATAAATAAATGTAGCCATATTTTCAACTATACATTTATGTCTTCTGTATAATATATTTAAATAGTTGATACTAATCTTATAAAACTTCTGTTGTTGCATAAAATAAATCTGAACTTTGCTTTGTAATTGGTTCATTTTTTTTTTCAATATGATTTCCACTATCTATTACAAAGGGTTATATAGCATTGTTCTAAAGATTTTTTATTTAAATAACAAACACAGACAAGCACTAGAATATTAACTGACTGTTTCTTTAAAAATGTAAATACAAATCATAAGTGTTCACTTGATGCTTAAAGACGAACCACAAACTGAAGAAAATTGTTTTTTTTAATTCTTCTTTGAGAACTATTAGAAATAATGTCATATGTATCAGTAATTTATTATTATAATTTTTAATTAAAGTCCAGTAAGTAGCATTAAATTTTGCTTGATCTTTTATTCATTGAATGATTTGGAAAATTTCATATTTGTACAAAGACATACTTCAGGAATAGGATTGTGCTTAAAAGGAAGAATAATTTCAATTCATGTAAATTTTATGAATCCAAATATTCACCAATATTACTATTGAGTTACTTTTATGTTTACCATCTACTGCTGTACACTGGGTCTTGCCTTAGTGTGCTTTGTACACACACACACTATATATATATATCTTATACTCAGCACATTATGGAATTTTCTTCAAAATTGACTCCACACATGATCACAATGCAAGTCTCAATACTTCTAAGAAAATTGAGATAACATCCTGTATCCTATCTGACAACCATCATCAATAACTGGGTATCAACAACAACCAACACAAAAGAAAGCTTAAAAACCTTGGGAACTGAATAATTGATCACTGAATGAAAAATTAAAATCAAGACAGAAATGAAGAAGAAAAAGTTTTTCTAAAATTGAGTGAAAATTACAACTCACTCTACATTATGGGACCACAATACAGGAGCTTTTGAGATGCAAGTTCATAGTACTCAGGTGCCTACATAAAAATAGGAGTTATTTCTTATTAATAACTTAACAGTACATATTAAAGGTGTAGGATAAAAAGAAGAAATCACACCCAAAGGGTTGTAGGCAGTAAGAAACAATCAAAATTAGAGTTGAAATGAAATAAAATAGAAACAAACAAAAATCTCAACAAAATAAGATATGGATAATCCATGAAATAAACTGGATTCTTTGATAAAAATCAATAAAATTGATACACCTTAGAAAAATCCAACAAAAGGTGGGGAAAGATGATCCAAATTAATGAATGTAGAGATGAAAATTGAGAAATAACACATTCAATGAGGAAAACAACTGAATCATAAGGACATGATTAAAAAATACTATACTCCAGCACACTGTAAAATCTAAAAGTAATAGCTAATTTTTAATAGATACCACCAAAGGTATCTGTTTTTAATAATAC
Source organism: Lophiomys imhausi (assembly GCA_907164525.1). Taxonomy (NCBI): domain Eukaryota; kingdom Metazoa; phylum Chordata; class Mammalia; order Rodentia; family Muridae; genus Lophiomys; species Lophiomys imhausi. The sequence goes on from CAJQZJ010001003.1 coordinate 44,358, forward strand.
TACAAATGCTAAATCAAGATCAGATGAGCAATTTTAACATATCTGTTCCCCATAGTGAACTAGGGGTAATTGAAAACCTCTTATCCCCTCCTCCCAAATATTCCAATGCCCAGCTGGCTTTATGACAGAATTTTATGAGACTTTCAAAGAAGAGTTATTTTAATAATTAGTCAAATTACTCCATAAAATAGAAACAGAAGGAGCACTGCCATATGTATTTTATGAATATATAGTTACCCTGATATCTAAACCACAAAATGGCCCAAGGAAGAAAGGATTACAGACCAATTACCCTTATGAACATAGATGCAAAAATACACAATAAAATACTTGGAAAATGAATCCAATAACACATCAAAAAAATCAATCACAATGTTCAAGTATGCTTCATCCCAGAGCTGCAGGAATGTTTCAACATACAAATCAATAAATGCAGCCCACCATATCACCCAATGAAAGGCAGAAACCACATGATCATCTCACTAGATGCAGAAAAGGCCTTTGATAAATTGCACACCTCTTCATGATAAAAAAAAATCCTGGAGAGATTATAGAAACAAAGACATACCTCAACAGAATAAGGCGGTTTTACAGGAAACTCATAGCCTACATCAACTTAAATGAAGAAAAACCCAAAGCAATTCCATTAAAATCAGAAACAAGACAAGATTGTCTACTGTCTCCATATCTATTCAATATAGTACTTAAAGTCTTAGCTAGAACATTAAGATAACTGAAGGATATAGAGGGGGTAAAAATTTAAAAGAAGGGAGTCAAAGTATCATTATTTGCAGATGACATCCTAGTATATATAGGTGGCCATGAGATTCCCCTGGGGAACACCTCCAGTTGACAAACACTTTCAGCAAGGTAGCCAGGCACATCAACTCAAAAAAAAAAAAAGAAAGGAAGGAAGGAAGGAAGGAAGGAAGGAAGGAAGGAAGAAAGAAAGAAAGAAAGAAAGAAAGAAAGAAAGAAAGAAAGAAAG
>CAJQZJ010001004.1:0-11458 GCA_907164525.1 Lophiomys imhausi
TAATTTTGATGTAAAGCAGTGTGACTTTTGTTATTGGGATACAACACTGTTACTTCTTTCTGTCTGAACCAACAGATTCATTTACTTTGCTTTTAAGAAAATAGCTGCCAAAGGCTCAGGTTTGGAGAATCAGTTTGTTAGTTGTTCCTTCAAGTACAAATGGCGTCCCATTGCTGGGCGTGGTGGTGCATGCCTTTAATTCTAGCACTTTGGAGATGGATCTCTGTGAGTTCAAGGCCAGCCTGGTCTTCAAAGTGACTCCAGGACAGCCAGGGCTCTTGTACACAGAGAAAGCCTGTCTCAAAACCAACCCACCCACCTACCCACCCTCTGGAAATGGCTAGTTCAGCTAGCAACTCTTTTCCTTGTGCTTTTCAAGTGCTTTTCCTTGGGTCAAGTGCTCCACATCCAGGTACAATGGTAGTCTCTGTGAACTCAGGAAATGGACTGAGAATTGTGGCTGGGGTATGTAGCTCAATGGAGGAGCACTTGCCTAAAGAGCACAAGGCTCTGTGTTTAATCCCCAGTAACACAAAACAAAACAAAAAACAAGTAATGGTTTATGAGACCTTTGAATGACTCTCCTTGTGTCTACGTTCTTTCTGCAAATGCTACAGGACAGCTCAGTAATTGAGCACTGCTTGAATTGAACTTTCTTCTTTAGGTTCCTGAGAAGTACAGAAGCAAGAAACACATTCAGTATCTAGAAATTTCCTTCTTTGAGGGGCCTGGCTCTCTGACAAGCTTGAGCTCACATGGATTCTGTGGAAGGTCAAATGCAACACCAAACCTCTCTGACACAGATAGTCTGGTAACTATTGTGGAAGACTCCTTTCTAGTTTATAAGCACTAAAATCCCATATTATGTACTTTTTCTCCAGCAACAGGAAAGGAAAATACCTTTAAAAAGTGTGTGTGCACATGCACCTGTCCACACTCGATGTGGAGGCCAGAGGACACCAGGTGTCCTACTTGTTCACTCTCTGTGTAATTTTCTTGAAACAGTGTGTGTCTCAATGAATCTGGAGCTAGGCTGGCTGCCAGCAAGTCCCATAGATCCTCCTGTCTTCGCCTCCCAGTGCTGGTCCTGGCACTTGACCTACCACATCGGGCTTCCTTTTTGCCTTTCTCCACCTGCAGATTTGATTTTTGTTCTGTGATCAACTCTTGGCAGCTATCCCCACTCCCTCACTTTTATTACTTAAGGAGTTGCTCTCTCTTCTATTCTGACTTCCTGCACTTAACAAGCTTTAAAGGAAAATCCAGGAAACCAAGTAAGACGAGACTTGTTAGAAAAGAACTCTAGATCAGTGCTTCTCAACCTTCCTAATTCTGCATCCCTTTAATACAGTTCCTCATGTTGTGGTGACCCCCAAGCATGAAATTATTTTTGCTGTTACTTCATGACTGTAATTTTGCTACTGGAGCAATGTAATTATTTTTGGAGACAGAGGTTTGCCAAAGGGGCCTTGACTGGCAGGTTGAGAACCAGTACTCTAGAATGAGTCACAGTTAGGGCTAGACTTCCATGGGAAGGTGCAGATGCCTGAGTGGTTTAGCTACGTTAGTAGCAAAGGCAGGTCACAACCTTTGCTCGTGTATCTGTGTAGCCAGGTAACTCACCTCCAGAAGGGAATGTTTGTTTGTTAGGATGTTACCACAAGATGAAGTCCAGCAAACCTAGGGTCTATAGTGAGTGTAGACACACCCCAGGGTTGCTGCAAGCAAGGTGCCACACGGGAAGCTCAGGGTACTGCCTGATGGATGAAAGGGTCTTTTTGCCTTTTTACTTTTATCTTTTGAGACAAACTTTCTCCATACAGAGCCAGAGGGGCAGATATTTCAGGCTTTGAGGCAAAATTAAAAATATATTATAGATACACCAGAACACAGAAAAATATTTCACTTTTTTTTTTTTTTTGCACAAGATTCAATATATATCACTGGAATACATCTGAGGGGATGTAGCAAGAAAGGATGAAGGTTTTCCCCTTGGGGAGATAATTCACTGAACTACCACTTAAATTTGTGTTCCCCATCATTAACTCAAAACATCACCCTAAGAACCATTTTTATCTCAGGCCACTGAAGACAGGTGGTGGGCTGGGCTCAGACTGTGCTCTCCCCCCCCCCCCCCCCCCCCGTCCCCAACCCCTGCTCAAGACGCTGCTCCCTTCCCTCCAGTTGGTCCACTTTATACAGGTGCCAGCCATGGGCAGTTGCTCAAGGGCTCTCTGTGGAGACCTGGGTTCTACCTGGAGTTTTCCCTTCCCAGCCTTCAACAATTCTTTGTTTGCAGTGGTTTGGTGGTGGCAAACTCTTCGCTTTCTGACTGTCTGAAATGTCTCTATTTTACCTTCATCTGAGGACCACTTGAAAAAAATCCAGACTTTGGGTAGATATTAAGTGTGTTACAGCTGCCACTTCATTGTCTTCTGTCTGGCACTGGTTCTGGTGGGAAGTCGGCCATCGTTCCTATCACGTTCTGCGATGTGCACAGCTGCTTTCTTTGGCTCCTTTTCAGACTTTTCTCTTTATCACTGGGTCTCAGCAATTTGATTGTGACATGAGTTGATGTGCTTAGCCATTGGTGGTTTGATATTTTAAATCAGATCCTGGGCATCTTTTTGTTCCCTGAGACTGTAACTACAGAGCTGTCAGAGAGTGTGATGGGGCTGCTGGCCTCAGCTCTCACCACTGGCTTCAGTCTGAACTGTTCCTATTGCTGTCTTACAGCTTCACTCGTTGTGGTGGGGAGACTCTGAACCAGCCCCTGATGATGCCATCTCCAAATTCCCCTTGCTGTTTATGGGATGACCTCATGGCTTGCTTCTAATAACCAGTAATACAGAATACTGCAGGGATGGCATTCTGAGTTAGGTCCTAAGAGGCTAGGGCCCCTTCCTAGCATTCTCTTTAATGGAGCCCACTGTCATCTAGTTAGTTTCTCTATTGCAATGTCCATGTGACACAGAACTAAACGCATTTCCCAAGAGCTGAATTCTTCCAGAGACCACTCAGTGAACTTGAAAGCAGATTCTACGAGATCTTTTTTTTTCCTTCTCCCCCTTCCCTCCGTTTTAGACAGGGTCTTACTATGTAGCCCAGGGTGGTCTCAAACTTGACCTCCTGAACGCAATACCACACTTTGCACTTGGTTGCCACATTGACTATAGCCTCAAAGAGGCTCTGAGTCAGAAGACCAAGCTAAGCTATACTGGACTCTCCACACAACAACCTATAAATAATAAATACAATTGTCGCTTTAAGTCACTAAGATGAATTTGATATGTGGAGATAACCCAAATGCTAATGCTTTATCTTCCTTATTTCTTCCATTAATGAATGTTTTGACTGAAGGATTACTTTTCAGTTCTAGAATTTTCATTTGTTCTTCTCCCTCGTTTACATTTCTTCTCTTTTGGGAGTGTAGATTCCTATTCATTTTAAGTTTTTGAATGTATTTAAAAATATTCATCTTATTCTAAGTGATTGGTGGATGTGTCTGTGCAGGGTATGTGCACACGAGTGCAGGTGTTAGTGGAGGTCAGAGGCATCACATCCCCTGGGACTGGAGCTCTGGGAGGTTATTCATTCCCTGGCACAGACACTGGGAAGTAAACTCAGGTCCTCTGCAAGGGCAGCAAGGTCTTAACTGCCGAGTCACCTCCACAGCCCTGGACATATTTTTAATAGCTGTTTTGAAGTACACCCATCTGTTAATTCAGCCATACCTGACATTTCTGGCTTTATTTATATTGACTTTCTTCCTGTTATGGTAGACATTTCCTGGCTTCCACGCTTGTTTTCTGACATGGTCTTAATTGCAGTGCAGACTAGCCCCAAACTTGCTGTCCTTCTGCCTCAGCCTCAGGCCTGTCACCATGCCCAACTATGTGTCTGAACTTTTAACTGCACTCTGGATGCTGTGAGTGAAGCTCCACTGTGGGTATCCATGCTTCAGAGATTACTGTTCTTTGTTCAGGTGGTAGCTGACTTCCTTGTAAATCAGCTTGGTCCTTTTAAGGCTGTTTTCCTAAGTTTATTCTTTTCCTGAGCTGAGGCTTAAACCCTGGGCCTTGTATGTGATGAGTGTCTTTGTCATTGTTCTACTGCTGTGAAGAGACACCATGACCAAGGCAATTCATCAAAGAAAGTATTTCATTCAAGGCTTGCTTACAGTTTCAGAGACTTAATCCATTATCATCATGGAGGGGAGCATGGTGGTACAGAGACAGACATGGGGCTTGAGAATTAGCTGAGTGTTCTACATCCTGATCTGCAGGAAGCAGGAAGAGGGAGAACTGGGCCTGGCTTGGGCTTTTGAAACCTTTAGGCCCACCTCCTGTGACACACTTCTTCCAACAAGATCGCACCTCCGAATCCTTCTCAAATACTGTTATTCTCTGATGACTAAGTATTCAAATATATGAGCCGATGAGGGCCATTCTTATGCTACCATTGAATCTGTTCCCAAATTCAAGATTGCTTTTGAAGCTTTATTTGGTAGGGCAGAGTACCATCTCTAGGTCAAGTGGAGCCCATTCCCGAGTCCTGGCCTCTCCAGATCACTGGATCCCCTGGATGTGGCACCACATGTACTGGCCGTTGACAGCCCAGACAAGAAAGAGTTCTTCCCCAAAGTGGCACCACTAGCTGCAGCATCCCCTCCAGCTCTTATCTTGTCTCTCAGCCCATGGGATGACAGTTTTCCCAGGAAGCCTCACTCTTCTCACCCTTCTCTCAGGTTTCACGGGCCTGTGCTGCGATTCCCTAATGTCTGACACAGGAGTTTAAAATATCCTGTCCAGTTTTCTAGTCATTTATGATAAAAGAGCTAATCTGCCAGCTCATCTTGAAAGTTGCATATAGGAACCTCAGAGGCAATATATGTTTTGTTTCTTATGAAAGTATAGTTACTTTTTCCATGTCTATGAGGGACAACTTAAAATTTAAAACACCATATATTTAATCTAAACCTCATATATGGTTTTAGATTTTATGGAACTATGTATTTATGGAATTTATTACGGAAATAGAATTAACTGGGCACGATCCATGACTGAGGCCTGCAACCCCAGTACTCAGAAAGCAGAGGCAGGTGGACTACTTTGAGTTTAATGCAGTCTGAGCTATACAGTAGCTTCTAGGCCAGCCTGAACTCCAGAGCAAGTGAGATTCAAAAAGGGCGTTGTGGTAGCACATGCCTTTAATCCCAGTGCTCTGGAAGCAGAGACAGAGGCAGGCAGATTTTTGAGTTTCATGGGTTACATGAGGGACTAGGAGTTAGACAAATTCCCTGACAGGCAGACAGGTGGGGGGAGGTGCTGATGCCACATAAGTAGGTAATAAAGATGCTGAACTTCCAAGATGGCTGGCTTCCTCCTCACCCTCCTGATCCAAGACAAAAGACTGACAGCCTAAAACAAAAGTTTGGTGTATTTCTCCTGCTGGTAGGCCTCCTGCTGATGGACTGGCTCAAAAAGTTCAAGGCTGGATAGGATCAGGACATGTTTGCGCAACAGTTGTGAGCCAATCAGCCATCCAGTCTTCCTTCAAACTGACCAGCCCTAAATTGGAAAGGAAGATCCTCTAAAGACTTAAACAAGTCTGGTCAAGACCCCTAGACAGTAACATACAAACAGAGCTCCCCAGGACAGCCAACTTACACAGTGAGCCCTGTCTCAAAAATAACAAGATATGGGGCTGGAGAGATGGCTCAGTGGTTAAGAGCACTGGCTGTTCTTCCAAAGGACCCAGGTTCAAATCCCAGCACCACATGGCAGTTCACAGCTGTCTGTAATGGCCAGGTGTGGTGCCACATGCCTTTAATCCCAGAACTCGGGAAGTAGAGGCAGGTGGACCTCTGTGAGTTCAAGACCAACCCGGTCTACAAAGTGAGCCCAGGACAGCCAAGGACACACAGAGAGACCCTGTCTCAAAAAACTAAAAAATAAAAAACAAAAGCAAAAACAAAACAAACAAACAAAAAAAACCAAGATATAAACCAAGACAAAACACAGAAACAAACAGGGGGGCTGATATATAGGGACACTCCACATCAGAGGAGTGGGATGGGTGGGAGAGGGTGGAAGGAGGGCTCTGTGATGGAGATGTAACTTGAAGTAATAAAAAACAAAAAACAAAACCATTTAAAAAAACCCACCCAATAACCCCCAAACTTCAAATAAATAGGAACTTTGCTGTCTTCAGTATTTATGATTGTTGAAGGCAAAAAATGGAAGACTTGGGTTATATAACTTTGAGTTAGCACCCATTAACTTATGACACTAACTCCTTAGTTTTCTTACATAAAATAACAATACAACCTTCTTTGCAGGATTTTTTTTTCTCCCAAGGATCAATGAAAGTATTTAAATATTTTTCCTCAAATAAAATACAATTGGGAGCTTGGCAGAAGCAGAACGAAACAGACTCTGTCCAGTGTCTTGTGTTTTCCCAGAACAGTCTACCCTACCTCATTGTTCTTATGTTAATAATCAAGAAAGGATGAGTTTGAGGAGAACAGTAGTAAAAATCTAGGAGAAGCAAATGTATGCAAATTTTCTACTCTACCTTGATAACTGGTTTGTTATGATGGACCCGTAAAACCCAAGTTCATTGAAAACTTAGACACAAGAAGGTGGCCTCTCCAGGGCAGCATGCTTCCTTGTAGAAACGCCAGCACACCCGATAATGCTAGTGCACTCTTTACTTCTCTCTGGTGCAGTGCAAGCGGAGACTGAGAAAAGCCGAGTATCTCACAGGACACAGACACTCACCGCCACTGCAGTCCCTGGTGTCCTTCTCACCAAGCAGCTTGGCTCTTAGGACAACCTCTTGCCTCCTAACTTCATAGCCCCACAGGCCAGGTGGTGTGAAGACAAGCCTGTGGTCCCACCTAACTGTACACCAAAGTTAAACAGCAGTGGCTGTCTTAGAGTCCTGTTACCACAACCTCCAAGGTTCCCCATGTTTCCAACTCCCTCTGCTCCTTTGTGAAGACACACAACTGCACAGCTGCTCCTGGCTGATTGGGAAGCTAGGAGTTGAGACTACAGTGAGGACATGAGCTTCTGGGCAATGCTGCTGGGAGCACAAGTGGTAAGTCAGGGGTCAGCCCACAACAGAGGGCAGTGCATGGGGTGCATCCTAAGAAGCCAGGCACTCAGCGACCTGTCCAAAACGTGCCCATAGCTTTTTAAAAGCAGTTACAGTCTAGGTTACAGGTTACTACATTGGTCAGTGACTAAGGCCTGGAGCTGGCCTCTGACTACACAAAATCCCATGCCCGCAGCTTTTTTCCACCTTTATCCTGAGCCACACTGAGTCTTTCCCTTCCACACTCTTGGAGAAATTGAGGCAGCCATCTCCCCGAGTGCCCTGGTTTGGGAAGATGATAAATAAATCAAAGCAGCGCACTCAGCGGCACTCTGCAGGTGCTCACCTCCTTCACTGAATACACGCGCACCTCATCAATCACACTATTGTCTGCTTGAAAGGCGAGCCTTGTAAATGTCATATCCACTCAGGCTCAAGGAGAGGTGCATCCAAATGCAGCAAGGAGTTTTAATTGGATAGTGTAATTAAACTAAAAAACCCCAGCAGACTCCCTTTGACAGGCTAGATGAAGACCCCTTTTAATAGGGCTAGGGAACATATCTGCTAAGAGGACAGGCATCCTGTTTCTGATTGTGCTCCAGAGCACTCTTAGGAAAAGCAGTCCAATAACTGGGGCATTTAATTCGGGAGAGTCTGTCGTTCCGCCATGAGACGGTACCTACCGTATTTGAACTGGAACTCAGGAAGTGAGTCATGTCAGAGACAGACAAGCACAGCACTGCTGGACTCTCACATGTGAGGCCAGATCTCTGGGTAGTCAACAGAGCCTGAGGGCAGGCTGTGGGCCACTAGGGCATAAACACAGGTGCCTACTGTACGGCAGCATGGCGATGGAGACCCACCACCCACCTCACCTAAATTTCTCTTGCACACATTCACAGGAGCACCTAAAGAATGACACATATCCCAGGTATGTGCTCCTGCAAAAGCTGAACTTGGTACTGGCCATGCTGGAGAAGTGTGGACGTCGTGTGGTCTGTGCTGGAGCTGCCCTGACAATCAGGGAGAAAAGAGAGTGCTGGTCAGCAGGTTTGCCGCCTGGGCTGGGGTGTGCCAAGTGACTGTAGTAAGAAATCTGATCCCTCTACCACCTTTCCTGTTGCCTGTCTTGGGAGAGGGGCAGAGGGATGCTACACAATCAGACATGAAACCCTGGATATGATAGTCAGTGAGGACACATGAAGATTGATGTCTTGCAGGTAGCCCATGCCAATCCCTTTCAAATGGAATGCAGTGTCCCAGAAAGTTGGAGAGCCCAGTGATGAGTTAGAGAGAGCCTCTGAGCTAGGACTCTGGTGGGTACAGAGGTGTGATTTCAGAGCTCCTTCCTGAGCTTTCTAAAGTCAGTCAGTTGCTTTGTTTTATTTACACAGACCTCAGAGTCTGTTTCCTGAGGCTGAGGTGGATGTCTTTGTTTTAAGGATGTTGAAAACTTTGCTCAGTGACTGTTTTTGCTTCCCATGAAGTCTGCTTGGAGCTCTGTCTGCAAACCTTTGAACATTCCTAATACTGGCCTTTCTCTCTAGGTTGATAAGCCCACTAAGAGCACATATGTGAACATATATAATCTGTGAAAACTGGAGACTGAATAAACCATCAAATACTTTTAGGTTTAAATGAAAACTACATAAAAGCATTTCAGCCATCAATCTGGCTATCACTTCTAGCCAGTATGAATTCTGCTGGAAAAGCTATTTTCGTGCAGATGTGGAACTCAATGGGAAAGACTGACTCTCGTACCAACATCAATCAAAATGTCGACTTCCCCGGCAGCTCTCAACAGTAAGGCAGGTTCCAAGGTCACAGGATAAAGAAAAAGCCAAGCTCTGGTTCAGCTCTAATATCTCTTCGGTAGAAGTCTTGCAAAAGTACCCCCTTCTGCATTAGCCTGGCTTTCATTAATCTTCTTGCCGTCTTCTTTAACTAGTCATGCAGAACCGTTCGATAGCAAGGCGTATCATGGGAAAGGCCCTGTGCCTATTACCACGTTAACATTCTCTTAAGCCCAGTGCAACAATAGAACGAGAGGGAGAGGAGAGCTGGACGCAGGGTGAGGTTTGGGCAATTCAATCACAGCCTGGCTTACCTGTGTACTCTGACCCACAAGACACAAGGGGCTTTTGTGTCCAACTGGCTTGGCCATTAAGGCTGCTCAAGATCACAACAAAGCTAATCTTTTCCATTTAAGCTAAATCAATGTGGACAAATCATTATTCAGTAGCTTTAATTTAATTAGTAAATTAAATACACTACTTTACAGATCTTGTCAAGTACTTATGAAAAGAAAGACTCATTTAAACGAGAGGTCACCAATAAGCTCAGCTAATTCAGCTCCTGTTCTTAACTGAACCTCACCTCCAATGTCCAGGGTTTTACTTACTAGGTTGTGGCTGCGGCTAACTCCTAACCCTAGAGAGTTCCTATTTTTGGTCCAAACAGTTTTGGACAAAAAAGCAAAGCAAAGCAAAGCAAAACAAAACACCTCCCACCAATATAACCACAGCAGTAGCAGAATCAGATTTTCTTTAAATTATACTATTGTAAGAACTGTAATCAGGTTACCTCCATTCTGCTGCTTCCTTAAGATTGTATATTATCTCTACTTAATTGAGACACAGAGCACTTTTCAGCTATAAAGATGACAGCTACTTTATTAAGGTTTAAATCTGATTTCTTAATGATGGCTGCTTCCTTTAAAGACCCGGAACCTGTGTAAGCTTCTCTTGATGAGGCCAGACCCGGTGTGATGGAAGCTTGACACACAGCCCGAGAGCCTTTCCTGTCACAGAAAGGTCCCTGGTTTTGTTAAGCTCTAGAACAGAATCTAGTACTTTTTAAGAAGTTGACCATTCATAGCCCATGTCTAGCCTGGATCTGCTAAGAGACATTAAAATTCACTTAAAAAAAAGATGTTTGCCGGGCAGTGGTGGCACATGTCTTTAATCCCACCCAGCACTCGGGAGGTAGAGGCAGGCGATCTCTGTGAGTTAGAGGTCAATCTGGTCTACAAAGTGAGTCCAAGAAAGACAGGGCTACACAAAGAAACTCTGTCCCAAAAAGGTAAATAAGTAAGTAAGTAAGTATGTATGTATGTATGTATGTATGTATGTATGTATGTATGTATGTATGTATGTAAGTAAGGTAAGTAAGTAAGTAAGTAATGTTTGTTGGAACCATTCAAAATAGCACAAGAAACTATACGGAGGGGCAAGCCAGACTGAGAGAAAATTGATTTGAATAACAAAGGCAGGGCTTTTCTTCCCCTAAATCGAGAGAGAACGCATTCTTAATTTCTCAGGGCTCCCACAAAGATTTTCTGAATCCTTTTAAGAGTCTGTATTTATTCATTCAGGTTTTTTTTTTAGGCTTGTATATATTTAGTCATTAAGTTCCAGGTCCTTAAACACTCAGAAGGACAGAGTGATAAATAAATCTTCTCTCTAAACACTGGCCTGAGAGGGAAAACAGGGTGTGGAGCACACAGAGCTGTGGCGGGAGCCTGGCCGCGCTGAGTCTGTGATGTGGCGTTTCACCAGTGCTAATGCTCATCCCTTTGCCAAGTCAGCTATTCACACACTTCTGGAATGTGTCATCAATTAAACCTGAGCTGTGTCTCTTATGACGACCAAATGAATGGTATGACAGCAGCTTTCTTCATAAACCCTGCTAAGTGGCCATATTCAAAGGGTTTACAACACTTCTTTTCTGTTCAAAATTCTGACAAACATGTCTCAAATACGAACTCGGGGATAGCTTCATTATCCTCCCCACACTTAACGCCTTTTTATGAGGCAGGTTGCTTAAAAACACGCCTGCTCTGTTTTCACAACTAAACTATTCCAGTTGGTCCACACGTTCCAGTCTGTGGGAAGAGACTTGTGTTATGAGAGATAAAAACACGAAAAAGAGAATATATTGCAGAAACCAAAAACCTTATCTACCTCTAGACTCTTTCCCTTTGCCATAATTCATTCAAGAAGCCCTAAGAATAATTTTTTGAATTTTTGATGTAAACTCAGCTACAAACATACATCACTATGCTGATAAAAATCACAGGCTAAACTTATGAAATAGAGTGACTTTCATTTCTTTAGTGCTGCTAAAATAACTTTTTTTCTAAGGTTCAACAGACATAAAAGATAAAAAGGGTTACCATTAATCCTTTGGTGGGGAGGGAAGCAAGCAAGAAAGAAAGAGAACGCAGTGGCCCGTAGATTAACCCGGTGGTCTGGTAAGGCTCTGAGGAGGGACTTTTAAGATCCAGCTGCTGAATTAATTTAGTGAAGATACAAATTCCATGTTTCTGTCGTGAAAACACACGCATGCGACACATGCG
>CAJQZJ010001005.1:0-10173 GCA_907164525.1 Lophiomys imhausi
CTTTCTTTCTTTCTTTCTTTCTTTCTTTCTTTCTTTCTTTCTTTCTTCCTTCCTTCCTTCCTTCCTTCCTTCCTTCCTTCCTTTCTTTCTTTCTTTCTTTCTTTCTTTCTTCTCCTCCTCCTCCTCCTCCTCCTCTTCTTCTTCTTCTTCTTCTTTTCTTCTTCTTCTTCTTCTCTCTCTCTGCCCCAATGATATCTTTGTCCTGTTTTGGTGTGCATTTTCTGTTGTACTTGCTGCTTTTGCTGTACAAAAAATTCCAACTCTCTTAAATGCTTGACTGTACTTTGCCTTCTAGGAGACTCTTCTAATTGATTTAATCTCTGTTTCTTTCCTCTGTTAAAATATTTTTATTTGGGGACTGGAGAGATGGCTCAGTGGTTGAGAGGCCTTGTTTCTCTTGCAGGGGACCTCTGTTCTATTCCCAGCACCCACATGGTGACTCACAACCATTCCTAACTCCAGTTCTAGGAGATTTGGTTCCCGCCTCTGACCTCTGCTGGCACTAACCACACACATAGTGCAACACATACATGCAGGCAAAATATTCACATTAAATAAGATAAATAAATCTAATTTTTAAAACAAATATATTTATTTATTTTGTCACTCGTTCTCACTCTTCCCTTTAACTCATGGCTTCTGTTGTGTTCTTGTGGTCTGTAATTTACATATTCTCTTACGCCTAAATCTCTCTTTTCATGTCCATTTTCTTATCTTTGAATTTGTTTTAGTGAGTTGAAATGTTGATATAGTATTTTTATTGACTGAAAACTTTATATATGCATATGCGGCATTTTGATTAATATGAAACCCATCTCCTAGACCCACACCTCTCCTCAACCCCTACTAACTTCACAACTTCTTATTCTTTTTAAAAAAATAACTCACTGGGTCCAGTTTGTACTCCCCATACAAAAATGGCTGTTGGCCCATCCACTGGAACATGGCTCACCTACCCGAGACCATTCCCATGAAGAAAACTAACTCTCCCTAGCAGCCATCAGGCTGGTCCCCAGGGATGAAACTACTGTCATTCTGCTAAATGGACAGAGCATCAAAGGGTCTCTCTGAGGCGCAGTGGGAGCAGTTTGTCCTCATCGGAGGAGCATGGCTGTGCCTTGGCCTGGAGCAGATGGTAGCTAACACGCTCACAGCTGGGCAAGTGCAGAGACCAGAGACTGTGGAGTGAGTGTTCCTCCCAAAGCTCAGGGAACAGCATGGAAGGGAGGCTAGAAAGAACTGAGAGAGCCAGACAGCAGGAGGACCGGAGCAAATAGTTATTCAACACATCAGGCCTGCTGCACTCAGGAACTCACCATGTGGCCCAAACAAGATCAGGCTAGTCAATATTCCAGCAGAAATTCCAATATATATATATATATATATATATATATTTTATCAAGTTGTGGGGTATAAGGGAATTCTTCTGCTCTGAGATATAGATATATATATCAGCCAAAAGCTGTCATATATGTGACACAATATTACACAAATAAATATTTACTTGAGATAAGGTCTCATATGCCACTCTATGGACAAGGATGATTCTGAGTTTTTGGTCTTTCTGCCTCCACTTCCCAGAATGCTGGGGTGACAGGTGTGTCACCAGGTATATGGGATCAAACCTAGTAGGGCCTCCCAGATGCAATCTCTCTACCAAGGGAGCGACATCCCAGCTTTTTTATTGTAAAGTAAGACTCCTTACAAGCTAGCCTGTCCTTACCTCTCAAACCTCTCTGAGGCACTTGGGTGGCTTCCATCACTGCTACTCTAATGGTGACCTAGTGAACTGACATCTTAACTTCTCTTCTTGTAACTCAATCTGAATCTGCTTTGTCAAGAGCGCCAGGGCAGCTTCTTGTCCCTGAAGGAGGAGATCGTTCTGGGGTCAGGGAGAACTCTTGGTTTGCTTTCAAAACGGAGATTTTGGTGTCTGGCACACTGCTCCACGCATGGCCGGTAGGGGAGAGGCAAATGGAGCCAACCATTCATCCTGGGTTGGTGGGGCAGACATGTGGAGCACCTTCCCCTCTCACTGGCCTCTGCCCATACAAAAGCCCACTGGTCTTCTGAGAGAAAAAGAAAAAGCCATGCAGGGCCATTTGCTTCTTTCCTGATGATTTGAAAAAGGTTCAAGATTCTGGTAGACTTGTAGAACAATTTCTAGTACTTGGAGCACAGTTAAAATTTAAAGGCATTTTTAAGAACCCCAGAATTAAAAATGAACAAAAAAAAACTAAGATAAAGTTTAAGGATATCCAGTTTATTAACTGGCTTCTAGGCTGCTTAGTGTGTTTATCTTCCTGTTGGCTCCAGAAAAAAAAAAAATTTCCATTGACTTCCACCCCTTCCTGCATCCCTATCTCCACCCCACCTCTTTACCCCTTGGTCTATTTACCTCTATTTTCTGTCTCTCACAGTTCTTATATTAGCCAATCTCCTCTCACAAGTAAATGCTTTTCATTTGTTCTGCCCTGGACTGCAGTTTAAGTATTTTTTCTGTTGCTTGTTTTTTCTGAGATAGCCTCTTACTATGTAGCCCTGGGTGGCATGGGGCCCACTAGATAACCCAGACTTGGCCTTGGACTCACATACATCCCCTTTTCTCAGGTACCTGAGCACAGGCATTAAAAGATTAATTCTTTGAGAATTACCACACCCAGGCTTTTTCTAGTTTCATTCTTTGTGTGTGTATCCCTATCCACAAGTAAGTTAAGGCCAGACTGTGTGTGTGTGTGTGTGTGTGTGTGTGTGTGTGTGTGTGTGTGTGTGTGTTGGGTGTGTCCCTATCCACAAGAAAGCTAAGGCCAGACTCTCTGTGTGTGTGTGTGTTGGGTGTGTTCCTATCCACAAGAAAGCTAAGGCCAGACACAGGGAGGCATCAGAAGTTTTTTTCTATCACTCTCCCTCTGTTTTGGAGACTGGCTGAACCCAAAGCTTACTGTTAAGGTGAGGCTAGCTAGGCAGAGAGTTGCTGGGATCCAAGGGCTCTCACTCTCCAGTGCTGGGGTTACAGGAATGTGCAGCTACAGCTTTTATGTTGGAGCTGGGGATTCAAACTCAGGTCCTCTTGTTTTCACAACAAAGGCTCTTACTCACTGAGCCATCTCCCCAGCCCCTCTAGTTTCCCCTTTTAAGACATGAAGGAAGGATCCCTCAAGGAAATGGACAGAGGTCACTGAATTAATCCTTGGGGGTTGGTGTCAGGAGCCCCACCCCCAGAACCAAGGGTTCTCAAGTCCTTTATAGAGATGGCATGGTATTTTCACCTACCATACATCCTCCCACATAACGTAAATCACCCCCCCCCCGTGACATACCTTTTCCAATAATGCCATACCTCCTAATCCTTCCCTGATAGCTCATCAACTGGGGAATAAGCATGAAAATATATGAGCCTTGGGGGTCTGTCTCATTCAAAGCACCACACACTGTTTGTGTAGGGGATAATGACATAGAAACAGGACATATTCAGGATCAGTATGAACCCTGGCTCAACCTGAAGTCATGATGACTGTAGATAAGAAGGGCTGACAAAATGCAGGCTCTGATGTTTTTATGAGTGATGGAATTCACTTTGGACATTTCTGGGATCAGGCGTGATAGCATGAATGATTCTTCTCACTTGGTTAATATTTCAAAGTACATCTTAAAATCAATGGCATTTCAATTTGGGTCATAGGTTAGATTAAAATATGAAGACCAATAATCAAAGAATGCATTTGTACCCCTGACTCTTCAACAGTGTGAAGATCTAGAGATGCACCAGGACATGAGTCTAGAGAGGCTTTGTGTTGGCAGGTGTGAGTGATGGAATGTGTATTTGGGAATTTGGTCTAATTTTTTGTGAGGTTTTTCTTTTCTTTTTTTGAGAAAGATCTCACCATGAGGCTTACACCTGCCTCTAACACAAAATCCTTTTTCCTTAGCCTCTTGAGTTTTGAGTGAGGTTGCAGGTTACACAGTGGGCCCACCATGCTACATGGACCACGTGGATATAGATGTAGGTATGTATATGTGCATGTTTTACTTCTGGGCTGGGTATGTAGCCCAGCAGTAGGGTGTTTATCATCTATCTAATATGGCTTCAGTCCCCACCACCTCCAACAAAAAAACCCAACACTAACAAAAATAGTTTCACTTCTAAACAGTACCTCTCCGGCTATGGTCTTTCTAGTTTTCTTTCAGACAGACAGGCCATCCATCACACTTTGTTAAGTAACTCAAACAAAACCTCAAAGAGGTCCACTTTAACCTTACATTAACTACTTAATTAAATTTTTCAGCCTTGAGAATCCAAGCCAGGACTTTCAAGAATACAAGAAAAGGATTCTATCGTTAACTTACACCTTCAGCTCCTTTTTAATGTTTAAATAAATACAGGGGGTGGGGAGGAACTTTTTAAAAGAGTCACATCCTGGTTTTTCTTTTTATGACTTAAAACTGAAAAACCACTCAGCCATTTCCTGAGACAAACCGACGAAACCTCGTTAAACTTGCCCAAATCGCCATCGGATTGCTGAATTCGATGAAGCCGTTTTTTTGCTGTGACCTCTGTTACCCAGTTACCACTACCCCATCTCATTAGTCTCCCAAGGCTGCACAGAAGGCTGACAGGCAAGGGACAGGGAACAGTGCGGGCAGACTCAGTCTCTGGTCCCAGCACCTTTCTTAAATGACATTCAGGCTATTTCCTAAGATCTCTTGTCAAACAAAACAGGGACATCAAACAAACATTAAAACGCAAAAGTTCATAGGTTATCAAAAGTTTTCCAGTAAAGTCATGTTAACCAAACAAATGGGCCTATGGAGGCAACTGTTTACCGCATGCAACTATTGGCTTGCTTAGAATAAAAATGCAAGCTATCAATAAACCCAGTGCTTTTCCAACATCCCATTCGGGTCCACCTTCTGCCTCTGCGGCCACGACCTCTCTTGTCTCCGACCTCCTACTTTCCCAGCGGTGCATCAGTCAGTATGCAGGACATCCCAGGGCCTGCAGGCTGCCTTTCAATGACCTCTTGGGTTCGTGAATAAACGATCCTGGGGCTTATGTATGGGGCGCGCGGGTCGGGGGAGGGGGTAGTCAGGCCGCAAGAACAGGACCCAGAGGCTGGAAAGGGTGGCCAGCTTGGCACGGCGAAGTGGATCCTGAGGGGCTACGACTCTCTAGGATCTGGCAGTGGCCAGTGCTGAGGTGTTCCATGCATCCTCGGTGAGGCGATGCGGGTTGGGTGGAGGCAAAAGGGGAGCCCGAAGGGGAGCCCCCAAAAACCCAGAATTCGCCGCAGGAGTAATGAAAGGAAGGCGCCCAAGAGGGGCAAGCCTCTGCGTGGGGACCGCCCTGAGACTACGCAGGGGATCCGGGGTGGGGGTGGGGAGGCGGGGCCAATGGGAAGCAGACTGAGGGGCGCGGGGTCGCAGGATCCTGAGTCCCCAGAACCTCCAGGGAAGAAAGGCAGGAAGAGGCGGAGTCCCAATGAGGAGAAATGAAAAGGGGATTCCGGGAACGGGCAGTGGGGAGGCGGCCTTTGCCCTACTGCCTGCGACTCTGGCGGTCCCCACCCATGTTCCCGCGGTCCCCGCCGTACCTGGGTAGCCGAGTCTAGCGGATCTCCCCCGGAGATGTCCCTGGACCCACCTCCGAGCTGCTCTGGGCACCAGGAGCTGAAGCGCACGGCTAGCGGGCAGTGGCTACAGGCCGGAGCCGACCAAGGCCGAAAGCGGGAGGGACGGCGGAGTGGTGGCCGGTGCTCCTGGACCCAGAGTCTCAGCTCGCCGCAGGGCTTCCCTAGGTTTGGAGCTAGACTAGCGCAGGCGCCCGGAGGCCCCGGGTTCCCAGTGGCTTGGCCAGCTGCGAACTGAGAACGAGGCGGGAGGCGGGGCCGGGGGTGGAGCGCGGCCGGGACCGGGTGACACGCTGGGCACTTTCCTATTCATTAGAGAGCCACAGTCCCACCCACTTCAAGTACAGTCTAGGGAGCCAGAGATAACGGATTTGGGGCTGTTTTATTTATTGCGGTCTCCTCAGGGGCTAGGTTATTGCCTGGTACCTAGAACTAATTCGACACAAATGTGTTGGATGTCAGGCCTGGTGATGCGAGTGTGTACCCCCAGCATCGGGGAAGGCCAAGACAGGAGATCTGGAATCCAATGCCTACCTGGGATACAGGGCAAAATCAAGGCAAGCCTGGGCATAATAGGGACATCTAGACTCAAAATACAAAGGAAGAGGAGGCTGGAGTCAGAGCGCTTGGCGATCATGGGCTAGACCCTAGGTCCAATCAATGAAGTCATGGAAGAGCTCTCCCTCCCTCCCTCCCTTCCTCCCTCCCTCCCCCTCTCTCTCTACCCCCTCCCCATCTCCCTCTCCCTATCTCTCTCTCTCTCCCTTTCTCTCTTCCCTTCTCTCTGTCTCACTCCCCACCCCCCCAACTCTCTCAACTGGGTCCTATGCTTACTTGTTTTATAAGCTCCTCTGATTGTATTTTTCCACTCAGGATATAAGCAAAATTATAAATGCCATAATCCATCCCCTGCTTCTCCCTGGGTCTTTTCTTAATACTCCCCAGTGCTCCCTCCCCATAAGAGCAAACCATTTTAGAGTAAGGAGAAACAATCCTTCCTTACCTATTTAGGTAGATACTGACATCCTTTGTCTTCCAAAATAGAATATGAGGCAGCTTTCAGTAGTGTGTGCTCAGTCTGGAAATGAACATTACCAAAGTGGAAGTGTTAATGGAAATCTATAGACAAGGTGTGAGGCGTGACCATGCTTTCAGCCTATTTTAAGCATTGAATTCTCACTTTCAGGTCTCTGAGGAAGAGAAGGGGGGGGTAGTTCAGTGTTTGCAGAGGGATTTTTTTTTCATAAAAATGTTTTTTTCCTTTAAAGACAATATCTCTTTATGTATCCAACTGGCCTGAAGCTTGAGATCTCCCTTCCCCCACCCACCAAGTGCTAGAATGACAACACAGAGCCTCCATACTCAGTTTAAGAGAACATTTCATCCACAGAGGACTGGCATTTGTTGAGCCCCTCTTTGTGGGCTGATCTTGAAGAGGGGTCACAGCACTGCCTCTTATGTTACCCTGGCAGAATTCTTACCTGTCCCTTAAATTTGAAAGGCTCTTATTTGGGATCCTGGTTCTCCACAAGAGACATTCAGCACTGAAAATATTTTCAGTCACAGTTTCAACGAAGTTGCAGAAATAGCCTCAGCAGGTGGGGTAAAAATGACACAAAACTATGTGCTGTGTGTCCCATTTATTTAGACATGAACATTAAAAAATAGAAATATTGCGGAAGATGGGTGGGACTAGAGGTCATTATCTCAACAAAATAAACCAAACTCAGACCAATAATGTGTTTGTCTCATATGTAGAATGTAGATTTAAATAGACATAAATGTTCAAATTTACATATAAACAATGAAAATAGAAAGAAGACTATGAGGGTAGAGGGAGATGGAGAATCAGAGAGGATATGGAATACTCATGTCACGAAGGCAGAATGGGGGTGGGATATGAGGGGGAGGGGATGACCAGGGATGGTAATGAGGGCAAAGGAATAAATTATAATTGTGTATATATATATATATATATATATAATTATTGAAATTTCTATTTATGCCCTTAGGGAAAATTATCATTGTCCTAATCATTAAAACAAAAACCTCAAAATGTTAACTATAATTAATTGAGCACTCAATCTCATGTTCAGGTCAAACAGATCAATTACATGGGAAACATAGTAAAAGAACCACACAAATACAGTCACATGGTCTTTGAGGCACTGGCAGACAGTTCCCTAGAAGGAAGACAGTCTTTCCAACCAACAGCACTACTACAGTTGGAATGATGTATCCCAGGGTTCAGGTGTTAAAGTTTTGGCTCTCATTTTAGAGGGATTTTAATCCAGCAACATAGCTGCTCTGGCAAGGGATCACATCCAAAGACCTAGGTCTGTGTGATCTGACTGGAAATCAGAAATGCCCTTAGTATACACCTTTAATCCCTCTGGCTGGAATATAGAAACAACACACCTTTAATTCCTCTGGCTGGAATTTAGTACACAGCTTTAATCCCAAACAATGATGTATAATTGATGAACAGACAAAGTGATGAATCAGAGAAAGATTTGACAGAGTGAATCAGATATAGTATATGCCCAACTCTCATAAGGACAGGAAAGAGAAGCTATCTAAGGGCAGCTCAGAGAGAGAGAGAGAGAGAGCAAGAGAATTTGTGGAGACAGTACAGTAGAGTTCAGGACTACAGTACAATTTGACACAGTTCAGGGCAGTTCAGTTGAGTGCAGTTGAGTTCATTCAGTTCAGTTTGTGGAGCTCAGAGGCAGCTTTTCCAAGCAGAGAAATTCAGTGAGAAGTGGTGAGAAGCCAGTTTGAGTCAGTCAGCTTGGAGATGAGTTTGAGCCAGAACAGTTGCATTCTGAACCAGCCAGAGTTCAGAAAGAACTAGAAAGGGTGAGCTTATTCAGCAGTAAGTCTCAGAGTCTGGAAACATGCCAGGCCTAGGTTAGCAGACAGAGGCTGGAAGCTGAAGCCTTCAAGGTCCAGGCTTGCAGAAGATTAGATTGTACAGAGGCTAGAAGCTTCCAAACCTAGGTCTAGAGATAGCTAGACAGAAACTCAAGGGCTCAGCCCAAGCCAAATAAATATTCATAAAGATTGGATACAGCTGGCATACAGGAACTAAAAACCACAAACACATCTCATATTAGTTCTCCTGGAAGTCATGGAACCTTTAAGAGCAGACCCTGTTGGGAGACCCTGGTCATTAACAGTGTGTTCTTGAAGGGAGTTGTGGGAGTTTGATCTCTTCATTTTCCCCTTTCACTTCCTTGTGCTCCTTGTCTTTATTTATTGTTTTATCATAAACTCAAGAGCAATGGAGATACTTAATCATGGAGCCAAACTATAAAAACGTAAGCCAAAATAAACTTTTTCTCTTGTTGTATTGATTACCTCTGATATTTGTTACAGTATCAGAAAGCTGTCTGACACAAACTAGGTATGCACAAAGGTGAAGCTAGACACATATTTTACACTTTTCAGAAAAACTATCTCAAAAGTAGGTTATAGACTTCCATGTAAAATGCAAACCTTGAAGAGTCCTACTCGGTAATGTCAAAGAAAATCTAGATGACCCTGGGTTGGGTGAAGTCTTATTAGATGCACCAAAACTATGATCCTTGAAAGAAAAAAAATTATGGATTTTAAGGTAAAAGCATCTGCTTAAATTGTTTTTAGATTTATTTATTTTACAAGTGTGAGTATTTTGCCTATATACATGTATGTGCATCACCTGTGTGCAACAACAACAGAAATCAGAAGAAGGCATTAGATTCCCTAGAACTGGAGTTAGGAAGGGTTGTGAGCCACCATGTGGGTCTAGGACCTCAAGCCAGGTTCTCTGCAAGAGCAAAAACTGCTCTTAACCACTGAGTCGTCCCTCTAGCCCCTAGATATGAGTTTTTACTTCACTTAGGTGAATACTCTGGAGCATTTTTGAAAGGTCACATGCTATGATATAGTCAGTTTTACAGGAAGCAACCAAACTGCGTTGTTTTGTATTCCCACCAGCAATAAATGAAAGTTCCTCTTGCCCCACATCCTTGCTAGCCCTTGTTATCATGCTGGGTTTTAGCCACTGTTGTGTAGCAATTTCCTCCCAGATTGAACCATTACACCCTTCAGGGAAGTTCCTTAAGACAGAAGCAAATGCTGGGCGGTGGTGGCGCACGCCTTTAATCCCAGCACTTGGGAGGCAGAGGCAGGTGGATCTTTGTGAGTTCGAGGCCAGCCTGGTCTACAAAGCGAGTCCAGGACAGCCAGAGATATTCAGAGAAACCCTGTCTCGAAAAACCAAAAAAAAAAAAAAAAAAGACAGAAGCAAACAACTCAATATAACTTCAGGAAGTCCCTGAAGCTGACAAGATTTACTAGGGCCCTGCATCCCAAGAATTAACAGCGCAGGTTGTAGAGAATTGATTTCAGGAGAGCCAAACTGCGAAGAAACTCTGAGACCTGCTGAGCAGCCCGGAAGAAGCAGAAACCAGCCAAGCTGCTTGGAAGAGGCTCTGATCAACTGAGCCAGCTGGAAAGGGCACCCTCCTACCTGATGCACTGCCCGTGTGCTGTGAGGTGGGCA
>CAJQZJ010001005.1:10183-34408 GCA_907164525.1 Lophiomys imhausi
GGTGGGCACCCTCCTACCTGATGCGCTGCCCGTGTGCTGTGCAGTGGGCTCCAGGTTCCAGCTTTCGTGAGCTGACACCATACTGGGATGGGCTTTGGGGCTGTGTTTGAGTCACTTCTGCTCTGTCATTTAGCCGTTCTCTGAAATGCCATGTCACAATTTTAATCCCTCACCCACGTTCCTGTAAGTAACTCCAATAAAACTCATTGGTTCACCAAGGTGGACTTTGGTGATATTTATACTTTGGTCTGTCATGGGTTCCTTATCTGGAGTGAGTAGACATGTGTGTGGTGTCTCCCCAGGAAAAGGGTCACACAACAGCCATTCTAAAAGATGTGTCATTGTGTAAAGTGGTGCTTTGATGATGGCAGGTTGTTGGGCATCAGCATAATCTGTTGAGAATGACCTTAGAGAGGGATGTGCTTATAAAGAGAGACAGAGGCAAGACAAGCGGTTGGGATAGGGTGAGGAGAGTCCAGGAACACTGAGAAGGACTGACTCTCCATAAAGCAGGGGCTTACTTAGTTGGCATCCGTTGTAATGGAGGAAATGAAGGTAGTAGACAGTACATGCATTTGGAGGAAGAAGGTCAGAGAGTCCCTAGTGGCAACTTCTGCTTTTTTCAGGAAGTGTGTGGCAGTGGTTTCTTGTAGAGAAGAGGGCCTGTGGCAAGAGCCATGAGGGAGATTTGTGGAGAAAGAACATTCCAGATATGGAATGTGTGTGTGTGTCAGAGGCTTCCAGAAGAAGTGAATACAGTGACATTCTCTGAGCTGCAGCAATACAGGTCTGGTCCTTCTGTTCATAAAACTTCATACCCAGAAACTTCCTATTCTTCCAGGGTGGTGGAAGGAGTTGTGAATAACATTGTCTGGAGGCCTGGGTCTGACCCTGAGCCTAGTGTGAATGTACTTGGGTCAAGGTTATGTTTGAGGCCAATTTCTGGACTGTAGCATTCTCTTGGCAGGTCCTGACTGATGTTCCAGATGGTTGTGCCCTTTGAGGGCCATGAACTTCCCTCAAACCTGCATGTGTGAGACAGGTGAGGGCCAGTTCCTCAGTCTCTAGGCTGAGAATCCCAAACCCACTTGACCACATGCAGCCTCAACCCAGCAGATGGAGGAAGTGGAGCAGAGGCTACAAGAGATCTCTTCTGCTTATAGGGTGTTGAGATTGTGGTGAGCATGCTCTGCCTTGCTTGACCGAGCAAGCGAGAGGCAGCTGCCACCATTGCCCCAACCTCAACCTTAGTACTTTGCACATGACCTTTCCCCACCTTGGGGTTTTTTGAATGATTCATTTCCTTCTTTCACTTTTTTTTTTAAGACAATACCATTCTCTGGAGCTCTGTATCCTCACTTGCTAGCCATTCTCTCTCACTGAGCCAGCACTGCTCTACCAGAGCAGATCCACATGTGAGCTCACGCTGTTGGCCTCCTGTTTAGAGACTGTATCTAAACAGTGTTTTTGCAGGAGGATGATGGCTCTCCTTCCTCTTTTCCTCTAATCTGCTATACCTGACCTTTCTACATAGTACTCTAAATTCTTTTAAAATTACCTACTTAATTATCTGCATGTGTTCGTGTGTGTATGAATGCATATATGTATGTAAATATGTGAGTGAAGGTCAGGGGACAATCCAGAGTGTCATCCTCTGCCATTCTTTGGGTACATCCTTTGTGAAATGGCCTGGAAGTCACCAACTAGGCTAGAAGGGCTGGCCAGCCAGCCCCAGGGACCCTCTGTCTCTGCTTTCCAAGTATTGGGATTACAGATATGTGCTATCACACCCACATTTTTACGTGGCTTCTAGGATTCAACTCAGACCCTGATGCCTACAAGGCAGGCACTTGACTGTTGGAGCCATTTCCTTAAAACAGTATTCTACGGAAAGACACCATGGTGCTCAGAGAGATTTTGGCTCTTCATACTGGAGGAGACAAGGTGGTGTTGGTGCCAGCAGGACTGTAGGGTGGAGAATCCTTACCTGGAAGGAGCCAAGAAGCAGAGAGCTTGACTGGCACCAGAGTTGGCCTATAACCTTCAAAGGCCCAGCCCCTGTGACCTGGGAGGGTGAATTCTGGTTCTAATGCTTGCATGACAAATGCTTTATCCACAATACCACCTCCCCAGTCTCCCCAGTCTCCTCCCTGAATATTTTACATATAAAGTTGGTTGATCCTGAACCTGAAGAGGCACAAGGTTTTGGGGAATCCCTACGAAACCTAGCTAGTAAGGCTAGCACTAGCTCTGGGGACCCCAGGGAGCTGCAGTACTAGCAAAGAAAGAACCTAGACTTGGACACTTAGTAATATCTCTGAGCCTGGGGGTGGGGTGGGGGGGGGCAGGCAGCCTGCAGGACAATCTCTAGGACCATTTATTTGTCCCTGTCCAGATCCAATCTTGAGCAGTGTAGGCAGGAAAAGTGAGTATTGCAGTTGTCTGCAGGGGTTCAAAGTCCTGATTGGTTGATCAGAGAGTGAGAAGGACTTCCCACTGGGAATGAGAACTAGGAAGAGGAGAAAGGTGAGACAATAAAGTTAGAAAGGGTTGGATGAGTCAGTAAGAATGCTGGCTTTTGTGGAGAGGGGTTCAAGATTAATGGCTGGGGTGAACCTGGTGTGGTCAAAGCAATGAGATAGGTGATTAGAGTCAGGGTCTGCTATCAGTTACTGTTGAAGTTAGGGGTGGAAAGAAGTCCAGTGGTGGGGTGTGAACTTCAGATCAAAGTTCTCCTTAGGGAAAGTCATGTTTGGTGTTGAGAAAGAGACATATGAATTTGGATATATGTATACATTGTGTACACTAGAATATGACAATATAGTCAAGCTCCAAAAAGTATGTAGTTAAGTGTAAAACAGAAATGGGTTTTAAGCTTGAGTAATACCAACAGGGATTTCACCTTCATAAATCTATTCACGGGTTCGTCATAGAAGAGAATTGTGAGATTACAGAGTGCTCAGCATGCTTGGCCTCTGCTCACCAAATGCTGGTAGCATCCACCCCATCTCGGTGGAACCAGGGTTTCCCTCCAGCTTTCTACAATGTCCCCTGGGAGTGACCACTCCTATGCAGAACCTATGCCCATCCCCTGACAAGGGCGATGGCAGGGTAGATGGAAACAATGTTAATCTCCAGCATCCTGTACCTGTTAACAGCAGATAAGATTTAAGTTAGATGGTGGTACTCTTTCCTAAGGTGCTGTGCTGGTTAGTTTCAACTGTTGGATCACCTGGGAAGAGAATCTTAATGAGGACATATCAGTTCAGGTTGGTCTGAAGGCATGTCTGAGGGGAGTTGTCTAGTTTTGTCATTGATGCAGAAGGATCCAGCCCACTGTGGGTAGCACCATTCCCTAGTCTGGGCCCTGAACTGTGTAAGTGTGAAGAAAGCTAGCAGACATGAATGAATGAATGAATGAATGAATGAATATTAAAAATATACAATGTGGGTGGTGCCTTCTTTTCTCTCTGCTCTTGATGGTGGACATCATATGACAGCTGCTTGAGTTCCTGCCCTGACTTCCCTAAAAATGATAGACTGCCGCCTGGATTTGTGAGTTAAATAAACCCTTTCCTCCCGAGGTTGCATTTTGTGAGTGTCTTTTCTCACAGCTGTAGGAATGAAACTAAGATAGCTAATGTGTGGTGGTTAATTTCATCTGTCAGCTTGGTTAGGACCTGCTTGGACAAACATCAGTCTAGATGTTTCTGTGAAGGTAATGCTAACATGAGTTAACATACATGCCAGTAATCCTTGAGGGAAGCAGATTGTGTCCTGTTGTGGGGTGGAAATCCTGCCTCCTGCTGCCCTCAGACACCAGCTGCAGCTAAAGCCTTCCCTGACTCTCCAGCCTGCAAACTTCTGACTTCCCATCCTCACAGTGACATGAACCAAATCCCTTAAGGGAGAAAATCACCCATGACTGAGACCTCAACTCTGCTGAGAAGTAGAACTGCTGGCAACAGGAAGAGTGCTTGCCTAGCTGGATACTAGCCAGGAAAAACAATGATTGAGATGATTTAAATTTCTTGGCCCAGCAGGGTCAGCCACTGACTGTGGGCTTTCGGCTTTCTTTTTTCTTTCTCAGTTGGTGGTTTCTGGGGTTGCTTCATTCTGTACTTCAGTGTCTGAATCATGAGCATGACCTATGCCAGTCTCTTTACAGCTTCATCTATTAGTAACAGGCTTGATGGCTGAAGGAAAGTTAAAATCCAACACACACCTACCACTGTCATGCCAGTATTTATCCTTGCTGTGCACGCTGTTCTACTCAGTTCTGTCCCAGCCCAGCATGCCCCATCTCATTTCATTTCTTTTTCTTCTAAATCTGTCTGAAATTCACTACAGTCACCTCCCAGTATCTGTGAAGAACCGACTCCGGGGCTCTATCTCCACAGCCAGGTGCCCAAGTTATTGATACAAAGTGACAGGTTATTCCCACATAACGCACACCCATCTTATGCAGATTTAAGCCACCTGTAGATGACTTCTAATACCCAGTCCCCCGCAGATGCTTCGTCAGCCAGAACTTGCTCTACTGTGCTGCGTAGGAGCGTCTGTTCACAGTGAGAACACACCCCGCGTTTTTCTTGAATACCTGTTGTCTAGGACTGGCTAACCCTGGGGATTTGGAACCTGCAGATACAGAGAGCTGAGTAAATAGAGTCCATGACTCAGCTGTGTTTGGAAAACAACGACGTGGAAACTATAGAAAGGAAACACACAGGGTGTTACGAAATGAAGAGGCGATACAGAAGGCGGGGAGGGGCTTCCCAGATAAAAAGCTGTACATACTTTTGAGGGCCCCTCCTGGAGGCTCCCTGGCAGGCTGCCCGACTCAGACTCTCTCATTCTTGGCAGCTGCCAGCGTGAGGAAGTCTTCTGCCATAGCTGGGTCTGAGGCCAGGCCTCCACCCAGCAGCAGTCAGTCTGCTTAGCAGTCAAGGGCAGACCACAGACCAAAGATTCCTTTCACAGAGAGGACTGTGGGTTTTCTCTGCCTCAGTCAAGGTCTGTGTTTTCCAAACTTCTGCTCAAGATCATGAAATCAATTTAGGGAGCCTCAGATATTGAGTAGTGGGAAGGACAAAATAATGTTAGACACTTATGGACTTGCTTGCGTATGTCCATTGTGAATGGCCTGTGTGGTGTGCAAGATCTGAGTGTGTGTGTCTGTCTTGTGCTGTGTGCTATGTGTGTTTGTCATGGGGAGAATGTGTCTGTGGGGTATGGGTGTATTGTGTGGGGGTAAGACAGGATGGAAGGGGAAAACTGGGGGGGCGCAGGAAGGAAAAGAAGCTTCTGTGCTTCTGCGTCTGGTTTGCATTTCTTGCTGGCTGAGCCTGGAAGATGCCAATGCAGCCAACAGCTAGGAAACTGTTGCCTGTTTCCAAGAGACTTTAAATGGGAAAGTAAAAACAGCAGTTTAAGCAAGCTTGCCTTAAACTGAATAGGTTGTGGGTCTGTGACCTTTGGCATTAACCTTGTCAGTCTTCCCCTCTTATCCCTAAACTTGAGCAAGAACCTTGTAAATTACCTCGCAATTTCATTTACAAAAGGAAATGAAATAATATATAAGAGACATAAGTAAGACAACTCTTATTTATTATTTAATTTAAAATTTTTGCTTAACTTTGAAACTTGGTTGTCAATGGTATCTTTTGGGGCAGTGCAGTTTCGAAAGCCACAAAAGATCGTTAAAACACTTAGACACCCCCTCCATGCTTAAGTCTAAAGCATATACTATCTATTTCATTTTCTTTACATGATAACCTGACTTCGTTTCAACTGATTCATGCCAGAACTATTTTCTGTGGGATCAGGCATAGCGTGATTCCCTAAGAGGAATATACATCAAACTTCAGCTAACAGCCCTGTGTCCCTGGGCTGCTGATAGGTGTGTGTGGTGTATGTCTAGGCGAGGTTTGTTGTGGTGTATGTATATGTGAGTGAGAGTGCGTGTTGCTTGGGAGTGTGTGTGTGTGGGGGGGGGAGGGTATGTGGAGGCAGGTAATTCCTATCGCCAATGCTGTAATGACAAATGGTTTTCTCTGGGGCTAATGAAACAACAGCTCTAGGACTTCAGCTCTTCACAAAGCTCTGAATATAATATGGTATATGTCTTAAAGATTTATTTTACTTTTATTGATGTGTCTCTGTGTGTATATGTGCACATGTATAGGTGTCCTTAGAGGCCAGAAGGGATGTTGAATTTCCTGGAGCTAGAGTTGTAGGTGGTTGTGAGCTGCCATGTAGGTGCTGGGAACTGAACTGGGTCTTCATAAGAACGGTCAGTGTTCTTAACTGTGGAGATATCTCTCCAGCCTCCTAACTTGGTTTTTTGAATGTTACGTTGTTGTATTCTTTTTCTTTTTCTTTCTTTCTTTCTTTTTTTTCTTTTTCTTTTTTTTTTTTTTGAGACAGGGTTTCTCTGTATAGCCCTGGCTGTTCTGGACTCACTTTGTAGACAAGGCTGGCCTTGAACTCACAGAGATCCAGCCTCTGTCTCCCGTGTGCTGGGATTAAAGATATGTGCTACCATGCCCGGCAATTAGACAGCTGTGAACTGCCATGTGGGTGCTGGGATTTGAACTCCGGTCCTTTGGAAGAACAGCCAGTGCTCTTAACCGCTGAGCCATCTCTCCAGCCCCTGTATTCTTTTTCTTAAAGAAGGGTTGCAGTATTAGTTTTCCATCAGTAGCAGGATGTTCCAGTGACAAGAAACCTTATAATGAGAATAGGTTTATTCAGGCTCAGGATTCTGGAGCCAGATGACTTTGGAGCTCTGACAAGGGTAGCTTGTCATTCCCAGTGTATGTGGCAGATCAAAGTGCACCCCAGAAGCAAGAGGGAGAAGAGACTGGGATTCCGGGATCCCCTTTGAGGGCATGGTCTCAATGGCCTAAGGACTTCTCACAGGGCATATCCATCCACCACCACAGCAGCTGTTTCCTGATGGCTAAACCCTTACCATGGCGACTGGCCAGGGGAAACCCTCTTATAAGCAAGCCACAACAATGGGTCAGTTTCATTCCAGAGCTCTTAAAACCTCATATTTTTAACCCACTTTCCACATACCAGGCAGGTCTGCTCCCTAACGCAAACTTTCCAAGGTTCCCACAGCACTCAGAACAGCATGTGGATTTCCACTAAGACCCTGAGCCTACTGCTGTGGCACAGGTTTCCCACCTTAGCCTTCTTTATTTAGACTCACTCCCCAACATCTCTGTCTTTAGTGTTTGCCCTGGAATATTTGCTCTGCACACAAATGCCGTGCTCCCGTGTCTCTTTCTTGGCTCCTCCTTTCCCTCCTGGAATCAGCTTAACTGTCCTCCAGTGTCTTCTCTTGTGCAGAGACAGGCCAGCCACCTGAGGGACCGCCCCAGCCTGTGTGTACGTGAAGTCACTGGGAAGAGAGATTCGGTAAGGCTGCCATGACTCTTCCTATTTTGGCTTAACAACTTCAACTCATTCATTTGGTGTCTCAAGAACCTTTGGGCCTCTGCAGAGGCTGCAGCCACCTGTTCCTGTCCTGCTTTACTGCCTTCCTTCTGTATCTTCGGTAAGTCACCTCACAAGGTTTCCCAAGGGCAGGGAGGAAGGGGCGGCGAATCTCACTTCCTATCCCTCTGAACACAAAGGATACAAGTCAGTGTACTGGTAGGAAAAAGCCCTTATGTCATTGAATCATTGCAAGACGCAGAGCTGTGTAGGCGATGCAATTCTAGAAAAATGTGTGTCTGGGTGACAACTCAACCTACAAAAGCATTACCTTTGAAGCTGTTGATGATTTGAGTGCAGACCTAAGAAGTCACATTAAAAAAAAAAAGGAGGGCTGGAGAGGTGGCTCAGAGGTTGGGAGCACTGGCTGTTCTTGCCAGGGTCCTGAGTTCGATTCCCAGCAACCACATGGTGGCTCACAGCCATCTACATTGAGATCTGCCCGGGCATATATGTAGAGCAAATACTGTATACATAATAAATAAATAAATAAATGTTAAAAAAAATCTTTAAAAAAAAAAAAAAAAAGGAAGGTGCGGTTGTGTGCACAGGCAACCTGGTGCTGTGGGGTGCAGATTAAAACAATCCCTTGGACTTGTTGCTCGACTAAGCCATGCTAATTAGAGAACCTCAGGCCAGCAGGTAAGAGATCCTATCAATAAACCAACAAATCAACTAGTTAAAAAAAAACAAAAACCAACAAGCAAGGTTGACCTCTGGCCTCCACATATACCAATATATACACGAACACACACATTCACGTACACATGCAGGCACACATGCACACACACTCACACATCCACACGCGTACATACAAAAAGGAAACAGAATTAAGAAATGCTTTGACATGCAGATGCTTCTTGCTAAGTTCATTGTGTGTTGAAAACACAGGAAGCAGAAAGGAAATGACCACGGCTAACCTATTGAACACCCCAGCTTTGTACCATGGTTTTCAAGCCTCCCGTCTTGACCACTGGGCTCACTGGGAGGTGTGGTCGCTGATACTGTCCAGGAGCATGGACAGAGAATTAAACTACACATTAACAGCCTAGGAAGAGTCAAATTCAAGAGCTGCAGTGTAGTCTCTCAAGTTCACTTTCTTGCAATGCCTGACTGCCTTTAGTCAAGCCACTGTAACTTAGGAATGTCTGTCCATGTCTTTTTTTTTTTTTAATGATTTTTTGAAACAGAGTTTCTCTGTTTCTCTGTGTAATAGCTCTGGCTGTTCTGGATTCTCTTTGTAGACCAGGCTGGCTCCAAACTCACAGAGATCTGCCTACTTCTGCCTCCCAAATACTAGGATTAAAGGTGTGTGCCACCACACCTGGCTGTCCATGTCTTTTAAAAGGTTGACAACATTGAAAACAGAGAAACTTCCATGTGTTGAGCCATGTGCCAACCCCTATTCATATGTTGATGTTGCAACCTGCTGTAATCTTAGGATATGACTGTATTTGGATATATAATCTTTAAAGACTTTAATGGGCTCTAATTAATATGACATCTTGAAAAAGATTTTTTTTATTTTGGTGGTATGTGCATGTGTGTTTTGCCTGTATATGTGTACGGTGACCATGCATGGTGCCCAAGGATGCTGGAAGAGGGCGTTGGGTCCCCTAGAACTAGAGTTACAGAATGTTTAACCCCTACGTAGGTGTTGGGAATTGAACTAGAGTCTTGTAACCATTGACCTGCCCCTCTAGATTAGGGTACATACACAGAAGGAATGCACTGCATACATATACATACACTGGGAAGACTCCATCCATTAGCCAGTGAGAGGCCTTAGGTTAAGAAACCAGCCTTGTGCATTCATTAATTCTAGAGTTTCAGTCCCAGATTTTGTGAGCAAAAATATTTTTGTTGTGCAAGCCATCTAGTGTGTGTCTCTTTAAGTCCTAGGAAAATCATCCAGGGGCCATCTTTTGGGTCTCATAGCTTCTTTTCTATTAGGGAACAGTGCCCTCTGCTGACTCTATGTTATTGACTCAAAACTAATGAATTTCACATGTGAACTGTAGTGACCAGAGAGCAAGGTATTTAGATGCTTTGCGGAATTCCTTATGGGGCATGAACACACAACATAAAATTTTATTGAATTAACTTTATATTTATTTATATTATTTTCTGGAGACAGGCTGGTATTTGTAGCCTTGGATGGCCTGGAGCTTACTATATAGACCAGGCTGGCCTCAAATTCAAATCCACCTGAAGAAGGCATGCACCACCAGATCCAGCTATTTATCCATCTTCAGTCAGATGTTCAAATATGATTGCCCCTCTTCCCCTGTATTCAGCATTGTCCAATTACACAAATCACAGACAGAACATAATTGAAAAGAAATTGTATGTTACGCTGGGGAGATGGCATAGTGGCTATGCAAGCATGAGGACCTTATGACCCCAGTGCTGGGATGCTGTTCTGTGTCTGGCAGGGATGCTGCCAAATCTGTGGCTCCTGGCGAGCTTGGGCCTTGTGCACGCTTCTCCACCAGAAGTTCTGAGCTCAGTAGTTTTCGGGCAGAAAAGGGTGAAACACGGATTAGGATCCATGCCACAGACTATCTGGCCAGGGCAGAGCAGTAGGAGAACTCTACCACCAAGTGTTACAGCTCTTATGGTAAGCATGCAGGAGAAAGAAGGGCAGCCCCAACCTTCTCATCCAGGGAAAGGGTTATCATTCTTTTAGCTGAGCTGCCCATGCTGACCTGGATAGCTTCAAGGAGCCTGGAGCTCCTGGAGCCTGGCTGGGTGGCCAGGTGGGTAGTGTGAGAGAGATGGTGGAAGCTCCTCTCAATGGGGTCTGAGGAGGCCATTAGGGTGACCAGAAGAGGTGACCAAGACTCTAGGCTGGCTAGGCAGCCAGCATCAGCAAAGAAGGGGCAAGCCTGACCAGGCAGGAGGTATTGGTGGCAAATTCTTCATGGAAGGAAGAGCGCTTCCTTCTCAAGCCTAAAATAAACAGCTGAGCCTCAGATGGTCATGGTGGAGGATTGGAGAGAGAGAGAGAGAGAGAGAGAGAGAGAGAGAGAGAGAGAGAGAGTTTAGTTCGTGAATCAGGGACATTATAAACCTTTGGGCAGTGGGGAGGGGTTTTGGAGGTGAATGTGTTTGATTTGCTGGATATGTTCCTATCAGAAGAGAGGAAATATAGTACCTAATTATCCCATGGGTAGCAGGGGTGGGGGAAAAACTCCAGGTTTCTTATCTGGAAAGGATTGGGCTATGTGATGTAGTGTAAACGGTGGTGTGGTGTGGGTGAGTGGGTGTCCAGGTCTGTGTCTGTGAGGTGAGATCAGGCTGTGTTTCCCTCTAATGTCCGGCTGGATCCAGCTCAAACACATGGTGCCACAATGGATTTTTCTCATGGTCTGCAGGCAGAACCATAGTCCTTAACCGCCCC
Source organism: Lophiomys imhausi (assembly GCA_907164525.1). Lineage (NCBI taxonomy): Eukaryota > Metazoa > Chordata > Mammalia > Rodentia > Muridae > Lophiomys > Lophiomys imhausi. Next base: position 21,090 of record CAJQZJ010001005.1, read on the forward strand.
CATCAAAGACCAGTGTTTTAGACCAGAGATAACATAGTGGGTCCATAGAAGTGCCAGTATAGTCAGAGGAAGCTTTCTCCAATGGCAAGACCGCAACAGCTCTGAGGGAGCGTACTTGGTGAACCAGGTTCCCTTTATTGCAGCTTATGTCTTGATGGTCTTAACTCCCATGGTTCTTTCAGACTTACTAACATTCCCAGCTTCCTTGAGAATGGGTGAGGGCCCTTTTGAACTGTGGGAAGTGTGTACTGGATTTCTGGGAGGTGGTTGCATTTTATTGGCTGAGACTGAGATGCTGGCAATACTACATGGGAAAGGGTTCCAGATATCTGTATGTTCCTGAGCTCACCTGTAGCCACATGTGGGGTTGTTTCTACGTGCCCCAGGGAGAGTAGACCCTTTGGGATGTGTTCATGTGCTCCACAGAGACAGACAGAAACAGGGAGAGAGCCTGTCCTATTCCTACTGATCTCAGTTCAAGGCCTAGAACCCCATCTTTGAGATTTCTGGGGTTTGGATTCACTCGGATTTCCCTGTTCCCAGCCACATACCTCTGGACCTACACCCAACAAGGTGACACTCCTTAGAGGATCTGAAATTTCTACAGATCAGGCAGAGGAGGCTGAAAAAAGGGAGTCCATCATTTAGCATCAAGCTCAGCGGCTTTCTGGTAATGCTAGACTTCAACCTTACCAGCAAAAATTCTCCACTCTGGGATGGTTACAGAGACAGACAGAGCCCTGGAACTCACTGGTCAGGCAGTTTAACCAAACAAGTGAGTTCTAGATTTACCAAGAGACCCTGTCTCAAAAAAACATGATGAAGAGTGATTGAGGGAAGACACATGACCCTGACTTCTGACCTCCATGCATGAGTATGCACAGCCTCCCACTTCAAAAACAAACAAAAACCACTCTCCTGCTACCTTCTTGTAAAACTACAGACTTTAACCTTGTCTTGTCACTCCAAGGAATTTAGTCCACAAGTACTGTGTTTTCTAAGCAGGAAATGCTGCCTGACTGTGGTTTATCATCACCAACATGTATCCCTCCCTGTACCCCTGAAGGTCAGGGTCTAAGGTCAAAGCTCCAGACAGAACCAGAGGTCAAACTCTAGTGTGCCTCACTTAGGATTTTAAACTTTCCTCCAACTTCAACCTCGTGCTGTTGGTGTGAGCAACCAAAGCAATTTATTTCCCAAAGTCTTATGGTGAAAATGAAAACTTAGTCTCTTGGCTAGTGCTAGGCATGCTCCACATGCCCTTCTGCTTTTATTTTATTTTATTTTATTTTAGTAAATAGTGATGAAACAAAATGAAAGGGGAACACTCACAGCTGGCTTCCAGAGGTAGAATTCATTCAACTGTCCCAACAACCTTTACAAAATGCCTGTTTTTGTCTCTCAGTCTGGGTGAGGAGTGCCTCATTTTTGTAAAGAGAGCAAAGAATGTCTCTTCCTGGATGCACAAGAGAAATTTGACTGAAGAAATTAGGGGGCTAGTCCGTTCAGGCTTGGCCTCCACGAGTCTGTCTGAGCAGGAACAGCATTTGTACAGGGAGTGTTGTGGCACACCCATGCGGCTTGAAGGGGAGGAGGTGTGGTCACTGTTGACTTGAATGTCTCATTAACTCCATAGCTGTCATACTGAAGACAACTTTGAGAAGGTCACGTGCAGAGAGGCAACAGTAAACTGGAACTCACAGACCCTTCTTAACCACACATTTCCTTGCACACCTACTGTGTGCTGTACTCAAACAAACTAATGACCCTGGCTCAGCAAGGTCTTAATGTATTGAAAGCATCCATGAGCTTTTAAATCCATTGGATCCTATTAAATGCCATATCTGCTTTCAAGGAAATGAGTAGTTGAGTGAATCTATGTTCTAAACTGTGGGAATCCCTTCTGAGAACAAGCCACCAAGAATAAGAACAAGCAGTTTCAGAGGGCAGTGCAGGACACTCTGCTCATGACACTGTAGAACCGCTTAGGGTGCAGCCTCAGCTTGTTCACTCTCATTTTATGTACAATAATAGCTACATTTGATGCTCTGTTGTCCAAGCCTCCTACAGATTAGACACAGCAAAAGAGAGGCATGGCTAGTTGAAGGTGGTGGCTAAAGATGGTAGAGGAACGGCCAGGGCTGTAGAGACACGGTCGGCTTCCCAATGGGTAATGCGAACTGAACACCATCATCACTGAGCTTGAGAAAGCTCTTACTGGCTGCAGTCAGCACCCGATTAGCCCCCTTCGCTTGTTGCTCGATGCGCTCAGTGCTGTTGATGGTTCTGCTTTTCTACGCTGCTTCACCCATGGCAGTTGCTCTGTGTGTGACCAGGGTGTCTCCCTTTACTTCCCTCTTCTCATTACTGTCTCAGCTTCTGTTACACCACAGAGCTGACACACCAGTTCTGATTATGTGCAAAACTGGCTAAGAGTGGCCAGGAGTTTCTTCCTGAGATCTGAATTAGCCACAATTTAGCAATCATCCAGCCTTGAGCAACAGTTTTCTCTGAGTATAAAAATGCTTGCAATTGAGACATTTATTGCCTTAAATGTTATCATCGTTGATGTTGTCATGATCGTCATCATCATTTTGAGACAGGATCCCATGTAGCCTGGGATTGTCTGCAAGTCTCCTTGTAGCCAAAGATGGCCTTGAACTTCTGATCCTCCTGTCTCTACCTGCTGCATGCTGGGATTGCAGAAGTGTGTGGGCACGCCTGGTTTATGTTGTGCTTGGGATTGATTGCAAGGCCTCATACTTGCCAGGCAAGTGTTCAACCTACAGAGCAACCTCTCCAGCCCTATGCAATGTGTTATTATTTTTGTCCCTGCATCTGACTTGTGGTTCCCATGTAATATCTTAACTTCTCCTTCCCCAAAGAGTCAAGTCATCCTGGTGTCTTGTTCAATCTGGTCTTTTCCTGTCTCCACTAAAGGTCCCCAGCACTTCCCCCCTATGAGCAGTTTCTTCAAGAAGACTTTGTCTCAGAATCATTCAGCTATCATTTCTGATACATCTACACTCCAATTTATGAAGTTCCTGTTTCATGTGTGTAGAATGAATATTATACATATATAATATATTATATAAAACATACACACACACATACATATCCATGTCTTTGGGCTTCTATTGTAAATAAAACCATGAAAAAAAGCAACATGGGGAGGAAAGAGTTAATTTCAGCTTTCAGTTCTACATTAGCCCAACTGAGGGAAGTCAAGGCAGGAACCTGGAGGCAGGAAGTGGTGCAGAGGCCATGGAGGATTGCTGCTTACTGGCTTGCTCCTCATAGCTTGCTCAGCCTGCTTTCTTATATGTCCTAGGACCACTGGTCCAGGGTGGCATCATCCACAATAGGTTGGGCCCTCTCACATCTGTCATCAACCAAGAAGATGCACCTAGACTTGGCTCCAGATCAGTCTTGTGGGGGCATTTTCTCAGTTGAGGTTTGCTCTTCCAAAATCGCCTTCAGGTTGACATAAAATTAGTCATAGACATGTGTGTGTGTGTGTGTGTGTGTATGCATTTAATTTTTTGTCCTTGAATTTCATACACATGTATATAATGAAATATGATCATATTTTACTCCATTTCCTCAATCTCCAACTCTTTTCATGTTCCCCCAACAATTCCTACTCAGAATTTCATGTTTGTTTTTTTCTATAACCCACCAGGCCCATTTAGTGCTGTATGCATGTGTACAGGTGTGGCCATCCATGACAGCTGGGGAAGCCTGCCTGAGGCCCCACCCTTAGGAGAGAATGATTCTCCCTCCCGGGCATCTATCAACTGTCAGTAGCTCCTCAGTAAGGGGTAGGACCTGGACACTCTCTACCCCACTGTCCTGGCTAGTTTCATGGCACAAGCCAACTTTATCCAAGGGGAGCAATTGAAAAAAGTGTTTCCATAAGATTGGGCCATGTGCAAGCCTATAGGGAATTTTCTCAATTAGTGATTGATATAGGAGAGTCCAGACCATTTTGGATGGGTACACTCCTGGGCTGGTGGTCCTGGGTTCTATAAGAAAGCAGGCTGAGCAAGCTATGAGGAGCAATCCAGTAACCAGCACCCTTCCATGGCCTCTGCACCAGCTCCTGCCTCCAGGTTCCTTCCCTGTTTGAGCTCTTACCTTGGCTTCTCTCAATAGACTGTGATTCAGGATATGTAAGCCAAATTAGCCCTTTCCTCCCCAAGTGGCTTGGGTCACAGTATTTCATCACTGCAAAGGAAGTTGTAACTACGACACCCAGATATGTTTGCATTTTGGCTGAGCTGAATCTTACATAGGTCATATGCAGGTAACCACAACTGCTGTGAGTTCATGAGATTGGTAGCTATGTCATGTGTACATGACAGCATTTCACAGCAACCCTCCCCATCCCCCCCGCTCCCATGTTTTTTCTATCGTCTCCTTTGAGATGGTCCCTAAACCTTAGTGTGTGTAGGAGGTGGTGGACTTAAGTATCTCCTTTAGGGCTAAATGCCAAATCTATTAATCTCAGCATTTTGACCAGTTATGCATCTCTCCACTGAGTGCTGCAAAAAGCAGCTTCTCTGACCAAGGTTGAGAGAAGCCCAGGTCTATGGATATAAACGCAAATATTCAGAAGGCAATTTTACAATATGAACACTTAGTAAAAGAGCAATAATAGGTTTTACCCTATGACCTCTCTAGCAATGGGCTTTTGACCACAGTACCAGTCATGGAATTTCCTTCTGTGAAGCAGGCCTTAAATCCACTAAGAAAATAGTTGCTTACCCCAGAATAGTCATGCCATTATTGCACCAGGGTGAGCACTTCTTGCTTGGCAGGTTGCTATAGCAGTATGTAAGGTCCAGGACCATATGTTTTATCATGTGTGTGTGTGTATGTATGTGTGCGTATTATTTAGTTATTTCATATTTATGTGCCAGAATTACATAAAATGGAATAGAGGGAACAAAGAACAGAAACCCCAATTTCTTTCCCAGATTATTTAAGTATATGTAGTCATAAATGTGAGACAGACTTCCTAAGCCCTCCAGCATGGACAAGAGATGCTTCCTTCTTTCCTTGTTGATAAGCAGGAAACAATGTCATTTTCATATTGGATGCACTTCCACAAACTCCATGTGCACCTTTTCCTAGTCAAGCAAGCCTATGAGTTTGGGGCATCATTGAAGGGGGAGTTTCAAGTGTTTTCCATCACATATGTAGGAAGTCATCCCTCAGAAACAACGGTACCCAGTAACAAGCCCCTATATCACACACTGTCAGCCAGTGACTCAGGGTGTGGCTGCTGTCACCGCTGGCAAAGACAGAGTGTTTTTCCAGGTGTAGATCTTATTTCAGACAAATTGATGGAGCTCTCCAGCCAACTATGCCTCCCAAGTGCTAATGGCAACATTATCCTGAAAGGGAAGTCTTCCCTCTTCGGCTGCTACTGCCCTGTTGTCCTGCTGTCCTGCCTGCCTGTGGGGGAGGATAATCTACAGGTGGCATGTGCAAGCTTGGCCCAGCTATGCTGACTGTGAGCCTGGGTGTCAGGCTCCTGTTATTGAAAAGTGTGGAAATTCACTCTCAAGGAGTGGTGTAAATTTTCCTAAGACAACCTTGTTCCCGTAATTAATGCCACTACCAAAAGTAACTTGGTGAGGAAAAGGTGTATTTGGCTTATAGGTAACATTCCATCATGAGGGGCATGCCAAAGGCAGAAACTCAAGGCAAAATCTGGAGTTAGGAGCTTCAGCATAGAGGAGTGCAGCCAACTGCCTTGCTCTCCATGACTGGGTCAGTTTGCTTCCTTATGCAACCCAGGACTACCTGCCCAGGGGAGGCATCACTCACTGTGGGTTGGACCCTCCCATATCAATCATCGATTAAGAAAATACCCACATAGACTTGTCTACAAGCCAATTTGATGTAAGCAATTCCTCAGTTGCGGCTCCCTCTATCTTGTGTCACGTTGACAAAAAACTAGCTTCTGAATGAGTTAGATTTTTCCACTGACAGCTGATAGGCCATTATAGCCAGAAGAGGGCGCTGTTTCCCAAGGAAAAAAGGTGGAAGCCAGAAAAACTGTGTTAAACACAGTGATGGAGCTCCTTCATTTTCCTGGCGAGACACTGAGACACAGAGTTTAAAAAACAAAGCACAAAACAAAACACTCTTGCACAAAATCACACAGTAGACAGATTCGGAACAGAGGTGAAGCTAAACACGTGAGTCCTGGTTCATAAATTTCTGCACACATAAATTTTCCCCACAGTGAGGGCTTATTCTGTTTTAAATTCTCTCTCTGTCTCTCTCTTGTCTCTCTTGAGCACACACACACACACACACACACACACACACACACACACACACACACCCCACACCAACCAAAAACCAACGTGAAAACAGAGTGGATCATTTGTTGCCTAAACTGGTGATTTTTTTCAAAGAACTGAGTTGTCAAGTTCCTTGCTTATATTCAAATGTCTATTCTCAATTACAAGTCAGTTTCAAACTGTAATTTATTATAAGTATAATTTTTATATATTTGTAATTTAACAGATAATCTACTTTATATTTTCACATATTTAAATGAAGAAAAAGAATCATTACAGATGGAATTAAACACGGTATTGTCTTCCTTGAAATGTAGGTATAGTTAAAATAGTTAAAGATTCTGTGAAAATACTCACACATGAGGTGGCATCCGAGCCTTAGAAGTGGCTCATGGGTAGCAGCCCGGTAGCAGAAATGGCCCTAAGGCAGCCATTTTTGACCTCTGTTCTTTACACAGTGAACCCACTGGGAATGTCGTAGCTAGCACAAATGCACAGACATGAGCAGAAACTGAATTCACCATCTTTTAGGGGATTTTTCTCTGATGCCCTTGTTAGTTTCTGGTCAACTTGATACAAGCTAGAGTCATCTGGGAAGAGAAAAGCTCACTCAGAAAATGCTTCCATAGAATTGCCCTGTAAGCAAGTCTGGGGGGTGTGTTTTCTTGATTACTGATTGATGGGGAGGCCCAGCCCACAGTGGGTGCTGCCACCCCTGGCTAGTGGTCCTGGGTTCTATAAGAAGGCAAGCTGAGCAAGCCATGGGAGCAAGCCAGTAAGCAGCACCCCTCCATGGCCTCTGCATCAGCTCCTGCCTCCAGGTTCCTGCCTTGAGTTCCTGTCCTGACTTCCCTCAGTGACAGGCTGGGATGGTGATGTGTAAACTAAATATATTCTTTCCTCTCTGAGCTGCTTTTGGTCATGGTGTTTTCTCATGTCTATAGAAAACAAACCAGGACTTCTGGAACAAGTGGTTTTTATTCATTTCAGGAGATGGTGAGGGCTGGCTCCACTTTCTCTTTGTGGAGGGGGTCAAAATGCAGTAGTGGGGCTCGGAGGCAGTCTTAGAGAATCCCAGGTAACCAGAAGGATGGGGCTGGCACCTACCTGCGTTGTACTGAAAGCCTTTCTGGAGATACTGGCCACACAGCAGACGTCATCTTAGCCCTACATTCATCCTGCAGAGGTGGTTGTCACTGTTCTTGTATTTCCCTTCAGAGCTAAGGGAGATTTGTGAGACTGGGTGATTTCTGAAATATGTTTTTGAGTATGTCCAATGCAGCATTTGGGACATATTTATACCAAGTGAGTCACTGTTTATCTGGAATTAAACTTAGATAGGTGTGTTGTATTTTATCTGGTGACCTATATTGGGCATATCTCCTGGGTGGCCAGGGCTCCTGGACTAGGCCACTGCAATGAAATGGCCTCAGAGGGGAAACCATTTCTTTCTCTTCTTGGTGGCCACAAGATGCAGGGGCTCAGAGCCAGTGGTCACTGTGGCCTTGTTGCCTTTCTCCACAGCAGATGTCTGGGCTCTGCTCCTGTGCATTCACCTTCTAGACGTGATAAACATCTAAATAAACAACTCTAGAAAGCGTTTTCTAGTTACTAAAATGCAGCTGAGAAGACCTGCGGGTGTGCATGTGAGGGTCATGTGTATCAGGCACTGGAAAACCCGAGCTTAATGGCCCTTTCCAGTGTGCTTAGGAGAAACTTGAGAGTGATTTTGGAGGCCACATGCTCAGTTTTCCAACTGCTGTTTTGATGTGGTGGGCATTGCCTCACCTGCCTCTTCCTGATAGGACCTACCGCAATGTGTCTGTTATGCTTAGAGTCAAGCCATTCACCTCCCAAATGTAAGTAACGTAATGTAAGAGAGAAGGCCTAGCTCCTTTTCTATATTATTATTATTATTTAGTATTATTTTGTAGTAGTGAGGATCAAACCCAGGCCTCACACTGCTAGGCTACCACTTAGGGTTCTACCACTAAGTTCTGTCCACAGATCTCCGTCACCATTTTCCTTTTAAACCACACCTGGTGGCAAGGTTGTGGTGACAGAAATAATGACCATTGCTCATCACTCCCCTTTTGGGGAATCATGTCCTGCAGCTCCCAGCCTCAACAGAATGCTCTAGAACACAATGTCTTTGTGTTTTCTGATTAGAGAATTGACGGCTTCAGCAAACTGGAGTGCGCTGAGATCACCTTGTAGGTGAGTCTGCCATCTCCCTTCTGCTCTCAAACACCTGCAGTGACATACCAAAACCATCGTGATACTCAAAGCAAGAGGTGAGCACAAACAAGACACCCCAATGTGACGTTCCAGCTGGCTTTAGGGACCCAGTGTCTTCTGATGTCTGGGACCTCCCTATGTGGCAGTGGTGGCAACAGAGATCACCAGCCTGTTGTAATGTCGGTAGTTCCTGCAGTGAAAGAATGGCCCATTTTTAGGGTAGAGCTGGAGTGGACCAAATAAAAAAATAACTTCTGCAGAAAAAAAAAAATCACAAGTCAAATCAACACTGTGCTCCCAGCTTCAGACTGTTTTTCTTATGCTGGGGTGGTAGTTGACACCCGTAATGCCAGCATTGGAAAGGCCAGATAGGAGGGTTGCCCTGACTTCCGTGCCAACCTAGGCTACACCGTCAGCTCCAGGCCAGCCTGATCTACAGGGTGAGATCTTGCCTAAAATACAAAACTCAACAAACAACAACACAACAAAAAACCACATCCCCATTTTAATTTTGAAACAGTTTATTTTTCATTAATAATAAAAAACTCTTCATCTTTATCAAAGAATGATTGACAAGAATGACATATATTTCAGGTATAGAAAGTATGTTGCTAAACAGATACATTGTGAATCAATGCAATGAAAAGAGATATCATCTCATAATTACCATTATTCTGCGTGTGAGATTTTTGGGGGGAGATTACCTAAAATACACTTTTTTAGCCAACTTCAAGATAGAGCACACTGTGGTTAAGCCAGAGTCTCCATGTTGCTCACAAATCTCGAGACGAAACATTCCCAAATACATTGATCCTAGTATATCCCTGCCACAGACAACTTTATTCCCAGGCAATTAGCCACACACTTTATCTTTGTTTTTTAGGCCTTATTTTCAGCAAAAAGCAAGAAGGCGTATTTGAAGACCCATTAAATTGCTTTGTAAATTAAACTGTGGCTCAAACAGAGACTTTGGACTACATCTGCTCTGTTCTGGTCTAATAGAAGCATATTTGCTCAATTAGTTGGGTCAAAAATTTAAGGATTATTTTGAAAATCGGGTAATGAAACAAATTATATTGTGTGTTGTGTTTGCATTTCTTACATCCTACATATGCTCTTGTTCATTAGTTATGATTTATATTTATATTATTGATGCCCTGTCTAGACACCTCAGATGATAATAAAAGAAAATGCTCAACAAGGATACAATAACGATGCTAATAACAATAATCCCTTGTTTTGAAGTATGCACTAGCAAGAGACCAAAACAGCTGTATTTGAATAAACTGGGCAGGAAAGTGAATTCTTTAAACATAAAATATAAAGATGAATCTTAACGGTGACATTATTTTGTGTTTGTTTATTGAGTTTCCACTTTAAGATGCAAAATGTATATAATTTTTTATACATTTTATACATATATAGTGTATAAATTATATACACTATAAGATGTATATAATTTACATGTGAGGGATAGAAGCGTGCCATTTATTTTTAGCTGTAGTATTAAAAAAAAATACCTGATTGCAATTCTTGTTACCAAACTCAACTGTGTACTCCACTGCAGAATTACAGCATGGAGATAATCCGGAGAAAATAAAAATTACAGGCTGCAAAACAGAGGGCTGGTTACTGTCTACCTTGACTACTTTTCTTCATATATATATATATATATATATATATATATATATATATATATATATATTTAATAATATATCACTTAGGTTTGTTTTGTTTCGTTTTTTACATTATCACGAGGGAGGGGTACCACGGCGGAAAGGAAGGAAAGCAAAGCTTTTGCAAGGACTATGACACCAACCCCCGACCCAGAAAACCTCAGGGCACACAGGAGGCAGAATTGAAATAGTCTTCAGCAGTTTTTAATCATGCCGTGGAAGCAGCCCGGGATTCCGTTGTGTGTGTGTGTGACTTAAAAACACCCTTCCAAGTGACTCAAGCCTGGATGGGATTAGCTTCTCTCTCAGCTGTGACTGGCCTCAGCACACATCTGGAATTTTTATCTCCGACATGCGTGAACTTCGCGGCCCACAACAGCACACTTTCTCTCTGCTTTGAGTCCAGCTTGAAACCTCCTCAGAAGGCGGAACGGGAGCCACAGCTGAAATCAGTCCACACCCAAGCCCGAGGCCGCCCGTGCGCGCCAGCTTAGGTCCCAAGCCAGCTTGAAAGCGAACGTCCAGCAAAAGGAGACCAGAGACCCCCCACCCCACCCCCGCATTCGCCCAGTCTCCCAAAACCCTGGGAACGCGAGATGCCAGGTGACCAGTCCATTCAGGCTTCGTTCTGAGAGTTTCCAGGGGTGCAGATTGGAGCCTGCCCGAAGACAGTAAGAACAAAAATAGCTGTGTTCTGCAGCAGGGCGTGTTACCATATTGTACTCAACGTGAGGTTATTAATTTCACAGTTTTCACAGATAAGTTTAAACATAGGAACATGTCACAAATAAACTTCAGTCCCATGGATGCTACCCCAGCTGGGATTTCACAGTCTGCAATTTTTAAATTCAGCTGAGTCCCCAAGGGCCAATCAATATTGGTGACAATTATTCTTAGCACAGGGCCCAAATGCAGTGGGTGTGTTTTTGTTCGTGGTATCAAGGTGGGAGAGTGTGATAGAGAAATAACCAAATTCCCCCATGGCTGGGGGTGGCTCCCGACAGCTGCGGCGGCAACTCCGCTGTGGGTCTCTTTGGCCTGTCTCTACGGAATAGGCCCATAATGACCCATTATTTTAACCCTTGAGCATGAGCAATGTGTGATAGCCAGCTAGAAAAAGCCTAGTGTCAAACAAAGAGGATGGGGGAAAAGACGTAAACAAACCAGAACCCAAAGCAGCTGCGGGGAGCATTGCACATACCCAGAGTTTATTTACTGGTTCCCCGCTCCTGTTTCCAAGCCGCAGCCTCTCAGGGGCCAGTCCTGGGGACAAAGGTATGTCCTCACGAGGGCAGAGTCCCTTTACATTCTAGGAGAGGGAATAAAAATGTTTTTTTTTTCTCCAGTTATTTATTTTTCTGAAGAAAGATACTGGTTTATGCAAACGGTTCGATTTTTTTTCCTTTGAAGAGTTTTGCTTAAACATGGTTTTGTTTTCTTTTTTTGAGGGACTTGATAAGAAATAATGAAAGTGGAAAATAAGAAATAGAAAATCAGAGCTCAAAATAACAGGTCAAGTTCCTTTACTTGGTGGGGCCCATTTATGTGAGTTGGCCCTGGCCTGGAGGGATGTGGCTGGCCACACTAACACAGCTAGAGTTAGCCAGGGAGACAAGGGGTTAAACAGAGCACACACCCTGTTACAACAAATTAGAAGATATGTGTTTGAGTTTCCTGGTCCTCAATGGATAGTCAGTCTCTTTTTTTCTTTCTCTGGAACCTAATTCTGGCTTTCCAACCACTTTCACGTCCAGCTAATTAGTCATTTAAAATGTCAGATTGCCAGAGAGCTAAATTATCTAATGCCATTTTACAGTAATGAATAAAAAAATAAAGCCAGTCAATACTGTGTGCTCTGTTTCTGTCTGTTTTCCTGCTGGAGGTTTTCTGAAATGAAGCCACAGAAATGGCAGATTCTAGAATAGAACCAAAGGTACAAGCAGAAAAGACCCCAATAAAAACACTAACCTCTTGGATTTGTTACCCAACAATTCAGCAACCATCTTGGAATTAGGATTTTATGTGTGTGTGTGACTTTATCTATTTTTTTCCACTTTGAAAGGAAAACTGGAATGAACTGAGGGGAAACACTAGAAGACATTTCAAGTCACAGAAATCGGTTTGCTTCTCTGAGAGTTCCATGTTGCTGTGGGTCCTCCCCAATAAGAGAAGAATTAAGAGAACTGAATTTTAGATGCTATTTAGTCTGGAGCCCGGTGGGGAGGCACATGCCTCTAGTTCAAGCTCTTGGAAGGCCGAGGCAGGAGGATCAAGAGTTTTAAGTCAGTCTGGGATTCATACAAGTCCAAGACCAGACTGAATGAGCTACATAGCAACATCCTCTCTCCAGAACAGGCGACCTGGTATGGGGAGGAGCCCTTCAGGTAAACGTGGCAGCTATAGAAGTCTCACAGCCTGAGTTTGATCCCTGGATCTGAAGTAAAAACTCAGAAGCATTGTCTCACATGTAACCCCACCTCGTCTACCCTGAGGCAGAGACAAGACTGGGCAGAAGCTTGAAGGCCAGCTAGCCTGGGGCCTGGAGCCCAGAAACTGAAGCAAGGAAGACCCTGCCAAAAAAAGGAGAGAACAGATTTCCTGAAAATTGTTCTCTGAACTCCACATTGGAGCTGTGGCATGTGGGCGAACACAGATATACACTCACAATAAACAAACAAACAAACAAATAAATAGGGTGTTGAGGAAGTGGGGAAACGGCTCAGTTGGTAGAGTGTGTTCCTTGTAAGCGCAGGGAGTTTGGTCCCCAGGACCCACACTAAAAACAAAAGTAAAAACTGGGGCTCATTTGCAAAGCTATTGCTGGGAAGGCGGAGACAATGGTGAGGGTTGGGGGGCTGGGGAGGGGTGGGGATGGGGGGTGGAGTGGAGTGGGGTCCTTGGGGCTCTCTATCCACCCAGGCTAGCTAGCTTGGTAATGTCCAGGCCAGTGAGAGACCTTGCTTTAAGTGGTAGGTTTCTGAGGACACTCAGGGTAGTCCTCTAGCCTTCACACGCACACATATGTGGATGTACAACCACACCACACACACACACACACACACACACACACACACACACACACACACAC
>CAJQZJ010001005.1:43671-64986 GCA_907164525.1 Lophiomys imhausi
AACTCAGCACCATGCCCAGAGCTTTAGTTACTGGACATCTCTGGTCCTTGTCATTCTGTTGCCTCCTTATCCACCTACCACACACTAGTGTGAAATGGGTGGCCCTAGCAACTGCCATTTTAGCACCTCTCACGTCTATGACGCTCTGATTCAGGAAACTCTGAGCTAAGGGTTAAGTCTTGGGGTCTCTCCTATAACTGCAGTGAGGTGGTGGCCAGGACTGGAAACCAGAGACCCGGGCCCACTGAAGCTAGCTGCACCTCCTTTTCTCTTCGTGTGTGCTAATATGCCTTTCCAGGAGACCTTTTACCTGGGATTGTTTGGACGTCTGTCTTAGTTGGGGTTTCTATGGCTGTGTAAGACACCATGACCATAAGCAGATTGGGGAGGAAATGGTTTATTTCAGCTTACAGTTTGTAAGTCCATCCCTGAGGAAAGCTAGGGCCAGAACTCAGGGCCAGAACTCAGGGCAGGGACCTGGAAGCAGGAACTGAAGCAGAGACAAGGAGGAGTGCTATATAAAGGCTTCTTTCCCATGGCTTGCTCAGTCCGCTTTCTTATAACACTCAGGGCCACCAGCCCAGGGATGCCATTGCTCATAGTGAGCTGGGTCCTCCCACATCAATCATCAGCCAAGAAAATGGCCACAGGCCTGTCCAGAGGCCAATCTAGTGGGGACATTCTCAACTGAGGTTCCTTATTCCAAAATGACTGTAGTGTGTCAAGTTGACATAAACCAGTCATTATAGCTTCCTTACAGCATGGCTGCCTCTCAGCCTTTCCAGGATGTGGGGTTTCTGGGCCTGTACAAATGTCCCAGGGGCCAGTAAGAAGCTACAATACTTTTTACGATTTTGCTCCAAGAGTCCTGGAACTCACTCCCATCTCAGGCTCTTGGTTGCAAGTAAATTAAAAGTCTTGATAAAATTTACCAAGGTGGATGGGCATAGACATCTTTCTAGATGGAAGAAGTATAAACCCCATTATAGAAAACCAGATATGATGGAAGGCATTCCTGTAACCATCTTTGGCAATTATACATGCATCTATAATAATATACCATATTTACACATGTGAATAATTACATATGTGAATAGTTATGTATTATATATAATTACACACAATTATATGGTTAGAGTATATGCCACATCCTAAATCAAAACATTACTATGGAACAGAAGGTTTCTGGTGGTGCATGCCTATAAGCCACGCCCTCATGAAGTGGAGGCAGGAGGATAAGAAATTCTAAGTCATTCTTAGCTACATAGTGAGAGCTCAAGTCCAGCCTGGGCTATGCTGAGAACCTGCCTGGAAAAAAAAGGACAGCAAAGGAAGTCACTCCTCTGGTCAGTCTGTTGGTGGTAAGCAGAGCTGCCTTTCTTCTGACCACTTTCAAGAAGATGAATGCTTTCTTTCGTGACCCTGGGAGGACTCTCTTTAGAAACCTGTCAAGTGATTTTGAGGTATAAAGCCATAGAGCACTGTTCCTTTTGCTATTGCTTGACAACATTGGCTGATGTGTGGGTGCAGACATAACAAAACTTCCTCCCCATTTTATTGATGGGGAAACTGAGGCTCTGAAAAGATCTCCAGGGCCCAGCATATAACAAAACTAACCAGGAATCCACACTTGTGGTTTCTGAACTGAAACCTCCCTGAGGGATCCCCATGGTAGCGGTACCCTCAGGGATTCTGGTGGATCTCAGGATTCCCATATAATTCTTGGGTCTTGGTGCTGATCCTGAGGCTCTACAGAGCTGAGGACGGTTTACTCTCTTGCTCAGAGACCTTCAGTGGCTCCCCAGTACCACCAAGAACAGATCTAAATGTGCAGGATGCTCAGGGCCCTCCCTGGTGGGACCTGGCTCTCTCTCTCTCTCTCTCTCTCTCTCTCTCTCTCTCACACACACACACACACACACACACACATTATACAAGTGTGCATACCACTCCTCAAAGTTAAACCAGCTCTGCTGGAGGCCTATAGGCATTTGGCAGAGATAATACCTTTCGGACAGGCTACAGGCCCCTCCTACCCCAACTCCACCCTGTTCCCTGAAGAGCTCTTTGGAGTTATAACAAAGGGGAGAGACCCTGCTCTGAAATTTTCTTTGTTTAAGGGAAGCTGAAAGAGAATAGCTGCACTGTCCTGGCTGACAAGAAGAGTGATGGGGTGGAGACACAGGCTGCTGAGGGGCTGGAGAAGTCTTGGGGACATTTCCATATGTGAGTAGTTTTTGAAAAGACTTGGATCCAACTGCGCTCTTTTGGACCTGGCTTGTTCTTTGCCGATCCAATAGGTCTCAAGTGGCCCATAAAATTTTTACTACATTTTGTCCACCCGTGGATACTGTGACCTAATGTGACCCAGTCAGGGAGCTGTTTGGCAATGTTTTCAGAGGGGACCAGAATGGCCCAGGCCGCGGCTGAATTGACAGTGTTTGGTTTAATCAGGAATGATGGCTTCTGGTGGGAATCAGAGGCAGGTGGCGCGGGGAGCCATGAACTTTGTCACTGCGAAGTGACTTCTGTAAAATTCACAGCAGTTCCTTCCAACTCTTTCTGGACAAGCAGTGTGAACTACAAATGTCTGGTGAGCTGCAAGGAATGATGGGAATAGACTTATTTTTAGTCTTGAGCTCAGGCAGGAAAGTTTACATGAATGAAACATGGGTCGCTGTAGTTGTTTGAAAATACTTTGCTCTGTTGCTTTGATTGAATAACTCAGATAAGTAAATGGAAATAAGTGACAAAGATAATTTCTTTTTTTGTGTTTGTTGCTATAACAGAGTATCTTAGACTGGATAGCTGACTGAAAAAGAGACAGGTTGCTTTTGGCTTATAGTCATAGCAGCTGAGAAGTTCAAGGTCAGTTGGCAACATTTCATGAGGGCTTCATGTTGCTTTATACACAGTGTGAGGGGGAGAGGCAAATGGCCGCATGCAAAACATAGGAGAGAGGGATAACTCTTATTCTGGCTCGTTCATAACTATAGAAAATCACGAATATAGTATGAACACTCCACCTCTGTAACCAAAACATCTCCCACCAGATCTCACCTCCTGATAACACTACACCAAGGAACTAAAGCTCAGATTAGGCTCTGAGGGGAATCAACTGTGTCCAAGCCACAGCAGCCCCTTTCCAGGCTGTAGCAGGGCATGTGGGACAACTGTTGACTTCCCTTGTTTGGTCCAGATGCCCCCAAGGAACAGGGTCCATGCAAATAACCCAGTTTCCAGAACGGCTCCTAACTCCGAGTCAGTCTCCAGAAGCATCAAGCTCTCTGTCAGTGTTGTGAAGTACTGCAGAGTGTCCCCCAGGCTCCT
Source organism: Lophiomys imhausi (assembly GCA_907164525.1). Lineage (NCBI taxonomy): Eukaryota > Metazoa > Chordata > Mammalia > Rodentia > Muridae > Lophiomys > Lophiomys imhausi. The sequence continues at coordinate 47,002 of CAJQZJ010001005.1, forward strand.
TGGGGGAACAGTATTCATTTAAATCAGCCCTGGGATGTGGCAGAGCCTGTATCTGAGGGTCTGGTCTTACAACAGCATGCTGCTGTTTAGTTGATGCTGAACTTCATGGCTCTCTTCTGTCTTTGTTTGAGACAGATTGGTTGATCTCTAGCCAAGGTTGGCCTGGAGCACTCTCTGTAGCCCAAGTTGGTCTGAAACTTGTGGCAATCCTCCTGCTTCAACCCCTGGAATGCAGGAATTACAAGTGTGTGCCACCATACCTGAAAAATTTATGCTTACACGTTGTCTATTTCTTGTTAGCCCTCAGTGGGAGCCTGGGGGTCAATAAGAATCAACCACAGTGAGGGTCTTAGCCCTAGCTAGATGATGGTTGCTGGGCAGATGTCTCTGAAGTACTTTTTGTGTAAAACCGTATAAGGCTCAGCAGAGTCTCTGATCACCCTCATTGTCAGGAACATGTACACGAGAATTTTTTGTCATAACACCTGCCGCCTAGTTTTATTTACTTATTTAGAGCTTGATTCAAGTGACTTTGTTTTGGTATTGATGCCTTTCATGACAATCTTGCCCTGGCCTTTTGACCCTCACATCTTTATGTTCCCTTGTGTATTACCTGCCTCTCCCTCCCTGCTCCTCCTTCCCACCACTGTCCCATGGGCAGAGGTGCTACCTCCATTTCTCAGTCACCGTTAATGTATGTGTCTTAGTTTATTTTTCTGTTTCTATAATAAAATACCATGAAAAAAAGAAGCTTAAGGATTTATTCTGCCTCATTCTTGGAGGGCAGGGTCTATTTTGGAGGAGTAATTAAGGCGGTTGGAGCAGCTGGTCACACATCATATCCACTGTCAGAAAGCTGTCAGAGTGATGACTGCATGCTGCCCCTCCACCCCCTTTCTTCACTTGTATAGTACAGGATCCCAGCCAGGGAGTGGTGCTACCCACAGTGGACAGGCTTCCTACCTCATTGAACTCAACAAAGACAAACCCTCAAGAACAATTCCTATAGGTTCATCTCATAGATAATTTGAGACTCTGTCAAGTAGATAATTACCACTAGCCATTATGGCATTGCTAATGAATTCTTACCATATGGTAAAGGTAGGTTTTTCTTTTTTCTTTTCAGTTGAAAGCTTGGGAATGTCTGATAGGTTAAAAACATAACTAGGCTTCCACTGTCATTGTCACTGAAGTTCTCATTTATATGCAGTGTGTGTTGGCTACAGAAAACTGAATGATATGACCTATCATTATCTGAAAAGCCCCTCACTCACAGGTTTGCAGTTGGTGCCCATTGTGGGTTGAGATCTTAGCTGGGGCTGTCAGCCGGACAGCTCCATGTGGCCTGGGCTCTGAGAGTGAGCTAGGCAAAGACTGTGTTATAAGCATCTCACTGCTTGGATTCAGATATTATAGGCATGACTTTCATTACACATTCTGCATTCTTTTTGCTCACTGAGCAGTCAGAGTACTGCCCAAGTTCAAACTGTCTGTCTCTCCTTCCAACTTCCTTATAGAGAGTGGTGACATTCTGGAAGAGTTCGTGGGCATGGGGCAATAGTGTCTCCACTTTGGGAAAATCCACACTGGGTGTCCTCTGCTGCCTGTCATTTCTTGACCCCAGCTTCCTGGTGCTTTCTTCTTGTAGGGATCCCATCCATCTTGCTAGTCTTGGAGTACAACAAAACTCTCATCTGTCTTTTGTGCCAACCCAGAGGAATCTGAAGGCGCCCACGTTTTTCAAAATGCTGAATGATCTAGCCCCCTGTTTCTCACCTTGCTCATGTGGAACCCTGCCTTTGATATTACCTTTCACAACTTAAGCAACTTTTGTAATTACTGACTCACCAAGTATTTTTCAAGATTTATTTTGTTTTTAATCACATGTATCTGTGTGTGGGAATGTGCATATGATGCAGATGCCCACGGAAGCCAGAAGAAGGCGCTGGATTCCCTGGAGCTGGGGGAACAGGCAGATTATATGTTATTCAGCAAGGGTCCTGGGAGCCTTAGTCTAGTCCTCTGTGAGGCAGTGTGTACTCTTAACTGTGGATCCGTCTCTCTAGTCACATCATTTTATAAAGCATAAAGACTAGTTATCTCTGAAAATAAAATTAATTCCATAGCTATTTCTCTCATCACCATCGTGAGATATTTTACTGAAACACCACGGGGAGGGCTTATACTCATGTTCTGAGGGGATACAGTCTGCCACTGTGAGGAAGGAATGGTGGGGGTTCTGATTGTGGCAGCCATAGTGGAGGGCAGCTGGTTACATTACATTGGAAATCCAGGAAACAGAATTAGGGCTGGAACTAGGCTACAATCTATTAGCCCCTCCCCTCAGACACATGCCACTTTTTAAAAGTTCTAGAATCTTCCAAAACAGCTCCACCAGTTAGGAACCAAGTGGTGAATGTTTGTATTCAAACTATAATATGGATAATCAGCAGGCATTAGAAAATTAATGTTTTTGTAACTTTTTATACAGAACTTGCCCTTTTAGGTCCGAGCTCCACAGAGACAATGGTTTATAGCAGGTGATGGACAAGTATAAAACATTCAGGAGTCAGAACAAGTGAGAGCCTTTCCGCTTGCTGTCTATTGGCCGTGCACCTTTGGGTAGGAACTTGGCTGTTCACATCTTTACTTCATCAACTATGAGAACCAAGGTTACTATCACCCATCATTGCGATGTGGAAATGAACATAGTATACATGAGGAGCCTAGCACCAGATACCTGACAAGAATGGAAGACATGGGTCTTGTTAAGTTGGAAGTGTGGGTAAGAAGAAGGGGAGACTGTTCAGAAAGCTGTTAATTTATAATAAATCCCCAAAGAGGTGAAAGCCTGCTGATGAGGACAAGTGGGGAACACATCTTAACAGAGAGATGGAGCAGGTCTATCTAGATATAAATCTGGCTTCTAGTGTTTGAGCACAATTTAGAAGAGGTACAGTCATTAGGACAGACTCCATGACCCATGACTTACAGGCAGGTCCCCCGCCCTGACAGCTTGGCCTGGTCATCTGTAAAATGAGGAATGTCATCTCTGGTGTGGTCACCTGTCCCTGGAGGTCCCACAGTCAGGTCACCTGTACCTTTTATTTGTATAATAACTGAAAACATTTCAGCCAGTCTCGTATGGTGTGTCTTTGAGATATACAAGTTAATTTAATAACAATAAACCTTTTTTTGTTTGAAAGTCATCATTGAAATTATGTTTGGGGTAGGATACTTTCTTGATGAGAAAGAGGGAAGTTACTTGGTGGGCTTTAGACTAAAGCTTCATATTTCACCTATTTATGTGTGTAAATGTATGTGAAGTCAGAGGACAACCTGCAGGAGTCAGGTCTCTTCTTCCCCCATGTGGGTGCCTGGAGTTGAACTCAGCATTCGAGCTCGGGAGCAAGCACCTTTTACCAGCTGAGTCCCCCTCTTTGACTTGCAACAGAGCGGAGTAAGGGGAGCAGGGTCCAAAAGCATGGAGGTGTCCTTGGTGTTGAATCACTGGCAGGTGTGTATTATAACTGTCCCTGCTTTGACGAGAGAGACACAGAAGGAGGGAGTCAGAGCGAGAGAAGGATTGAACTCTTGGGTTGTTGCTTGCCTCGTCTTCGGAGATGTCCTGAACAGAGACAGCCCAGAAAGAACAAGATCATTAAAACAACAACCCCAGCAAGGCTGACGTGCAGCCCAGGGATGCAGTGTCTGGAAAGTCCCAAGGCTTCTGGTGTTCACATGGGGTTAACCAGTCCATGTATGTCCCTGTTTTGGAGTCACCTTGTGTTACATGTGTAAAGAGCCATGACTCAGATGTTAAGTCATTTCCAAAAGGAAAGCACAGGCTAGGGCTACTAGGTGATAATTATCTAAAATTATCACTATTAACCTGATCTTGTTGAGAAAACAGCATCATATAAAGCATATATAGCATTGTATTATCCACTATATTATGTTGTATTATTACATATACCATATCATATTATATTGTTTTCTGTAAACTCAAGTCCACTAACTCAAATGTTTTTTTAAATAAACTCACTCAGAGCACTTAGTGGATGCTTTTTATGTATCTGAGGAATGCTAAATATTATTTATAGATTTAGAGTATTGATACAATACTCCCCTTGAATCTTGTCTGTTGCATACATGCTGGTCCCAGGGAATCATGAAGGACCAAATATAACCAAGTGCAGTTGACATTTATATTTAGGTAACTGCCAGATTATAAATGCGTTGTCTTTTGAAACCTCATTTGTTAAATCACCATGAGGCTTCTACTGCAAATTTCTCAATGTAAATGTCATCACACCCGGAGGAGGGAGGAAGTCATCTTCATTTTTGTGTCTATGTTATCTAGTGCCATGTGTGACTTTCATTGTGTGCTCAATGGTGGAGAGAATGACGGTGTTCCTCTTACAGACGGGAGTCCCTCTCCCCCCTTTCACCTCTGCTGCTTCTCTAGGTTCCTCTGGCTCAAATAGAACACCTCAGGAGCCCTCCTGCTCCACACCTATCCCCGGCCCCCTCCTCAGCAGCCACATCCTAAAGTGTTTATTGTTAGCATGCTAGTTAATATTTAGGTGGTCTCACCCATCCTGTGCCATTAGCGCACTGAATTGCAACGACTTCCATGTCATTGTGTGCTCTTCCCATCTGCTTGCCTGCCCAGCCCTAACAACTTTCAGAGCATGCTTGGTACAGCTCTGGGCCAGTCTGGAAGTGGGCATCACAGGTGGTGAGAGTCAGAGCTCGGAGAACCCAGTGCTGTAGGCACAGAAGTCCTCTGACCCATGGCTTTAGCTTCTGCAGTGACCCTTGGTCAACTGTGGTCAAAGAACATAAAAATGGGAAATTCCAGAGTAAGCCATTCCTAAGTTTGAAATAGCTTATTGCACTGAATCATTATAGTTGTTATAGTTTACTGTGAGTTATTGTTCACCTTTCATGGTGTCTAATGTATGGATTGAACTTGATTACATATCTCACGCTTACCCCACTGGTGGAAAGCGTTCTTCTTGGATAAGAAGGGCATTGAAATCGGAAATCTAGGCCAGGCCTCATTCTGAAGTTCAAATTTGGACAGAGGTATGTTCATCAGCAGGGTGTGGCTGAGGAGAGGGATGGGGAAGTGAGGAGAGGAAGTGGAGCTCCAGGACCAAGGCACTGACAAGGAGCTGCGGTGTTACACTAGTCCTCAGCAAGAACAACCTGTGGCACTCAGAGAGATCATTTCAGTGGAAACTACCTCATACCCTTCTCTGGCCAAATATGTACTGCTTCTCTGTCAGAATAACGGGCAGTCACAGAGTTGTGGGCAGAGTCAAAGAATGGTGGGTAGGGCCAGCTCTCAATGAGCTCTCCTGACATAAAGGTCTTCCGTTTCTGAGTTTCACTTGCCTGCCCTTAGGGATGGGCAGGATTCTCTGCACTGCAGGTGTCTTAGGGCTGGAGAGAAAAGATGCTGTTTCCAAAGATTTACTTAAAATACAAAACTGACATCCATTTTGAGGCCACACTGATAACAGTAAGCTGCTGGCTCTGTCCCTCCTCCTCCCAGCCTCCCAACTTCCAACAAAACAGGTCAACTCCACTAAGGAGGCTAAGTGCATAGTCTTTAAACTTCCTCTCTAATGTCAATATTCTTAACGGCCACAGTGACATTTGAACAGGAGTTTGGTGGTACACAGAGCAGCGTTCTGCTGGCCTCCTGGCCCCATCTTTGAAAACTGTGTTGTTTTGCATGTGGCAGGAATCAAAGTCTCCCTGGTTGCCTTTTATTCTACTTGGCTCCTTTGGGTCAAACTTTAAGAAGAGAATTATCTCCTCTGCTTGTGGGGAGGCGTGGGGACAGAGAGGGATGGAGGGAGGCATGTATAGGAAGGGCAGGCTTTGGAGGCGGATGATGTCCAGTGACGGGTAGCCGGGCTGTGTCTTGTGGCCGAGTGTCCGGCAGAAGGCCGGGAGGAGAGCAGCATCAACAGAGGCATCTGGTCCCCCAGCATGAAGCAGCAGCCGTGAACTGTGGCAGATGCAACCTCAGCTGTGATTGGGCACGAGACATCAGTGTCCAAGCCCGGGTCATGAGCTCGGCCCGTTTTAACTGTGACAGTGCAGTGTCAAACTGCCATTCTTTCTTTTCTTTTCTTTTTTTTTTCCTTTGAAATCTGCCAGCTCTTGGAATCAGCTTAGACCAGGCCCCTCGGGTTCCCAGGCTGGAGGAAGCAAGCAGGAAAGGTGCTCTGTGACATATAGGGAAGGACAGACGTAGAGGAGGGGGATTCAGAGAACTGGAAGCCTCTGGGCAAGGTGTGAGAAGAGGGGCTTTATGGGCAGAAATGGGCTTCGTAAGACACGGGGTGCAGCATGAGGATGCTCATGGTATACTAGGACTTGGCTGTGCGCCCAGTGAGTGTAGGCAGGAGCCCCCAAAAGACAGGAAGACTTCCTTAAAGAAATGTCAAAGGAAATTGGTGGTGTCAAGTGTTTTTAAAACTTCTGTTATCCTGTGGGAGAAATCCTAAGAATATGTGTGCTAGAGTGGGAGGCTTGATGCCTGGCAGAAGGGGCTTTGTTCTCCCATGTACGATTGCCCTCCCTTCTGGTCTGTTTGTGGGGGCGTTGGTGGGACAGGCCCTTTTCTGTAGCTGGTGACATGGGTCTTGCCAACAATAGCAGAACCATCTGAAAGCACATGAATTCCCGTGTCAGCGCTTCCTAATTGAACCTGTCTATCCTCCTTTCTTCCTCCCTCCTCCATCCCTTCTCCCTCCCTTCCCCTTTCTCTCTCTCCTTCTTTCCTTTCTCCTCCCTCCCACCTTCTTTTTGTTTTTCTTTCTTTCTCCTTTGCTTTCTTATTTCTCTTCTCTCTTTCTGAATCACTTGGGTTTTTCCTATTAAACTTCTGTTTTTTCATTCAGTGTGGAGAGAATAGTAAATCAGAAATCTCTAAGTAAATCCCACTTCCCAACCCTGGCTGGAGAGACCACAGAGCTCCCTGGTAGTGGAGTGTTCCAAGACCATTGGTCTCACAGTCCCACAGAAGTGTGCTTACAGTGGAAAAATAAAATAAGATGAAAACCCAAAGGAAAAGCACTCACAGTACTTGCCACAACTGGGTTTCTGGGAGGTTTAGGTGGGCTCTGTACAGACTTGGCTCCTGAGCCTCTAAATTCTTCAGTTTCCTATATCATAGCCTTTCTCCTTTTCCCAAGGTCTCATTCTCTCCCTTTCTGTAGGGACAGAGTTGTGACACTCTGTGCCTCAGAGCTGACATCTGTTTCTTACAGATATGCATCGTGTGTCTACATCAAAATTCTTCCCAGTGCTTCAATGCATGGTCCTTCTCTGCCCGCACCCACCACCACTCCTTTCATCTACTGTGTGTTTGACTTTCTTCCCAGGAGTCTCTTTGTTTTTTCTCCTCTGCTTCCCTCTCTAACCCTTTCCTACTCCCAACAAGGATACTGCCTTTCTTGGTTAAACACAAACATTGGCTGCAAAGCTTAATCTTAATTTGTATGTAAACAGACATACAAACCATATCTACACATTGCGTAGCCTGGACTCAGAGTTTATCTGGATCTGAGGACAGCTTCAGGGCCTCCATTCTCAAAGCCAGACTGATGTTAGCCCAAGGTGCCTTTCTTCTCCAAACTTCTGGCCTCTGATAAACTGTCACCACATCTGATGCTTCCAGAATCCTGGTTCCCACAACATCGTGGGGGCCTGCACAAACTTCCGAGGACCTGTTCTCAAGTTGTTGCGGGGTTTCACCGTATGATGGCAATTAGGAGCAGTTAGTGTGCAGATGAGGCCCGAGAGTGGCAGGTGGCAGGAACAGCCCTCAATTAACTAACAGGCACCAAATCCCTTTCTAATGAGGCTGGGCCACCGGATGAACCAGAAAGCATGTGTCACTGACAGCAGTGAGGATTTGTGCTGGAGGGGGTGGGGGACAGAGGCTGGTCAACAGGTACCTGGTGTGGCCACAGAGGCAGGCGGTGCCTTTGGTTTGGAAGGAGCCTAGTGTAGTAGCCTCAGAGGTTAGTGGGTAGCAGAGAGCAGGACCTGGGGTGGGAGGAGTGTGGGTGTCAGTTCTGTGTTTGGGGTGGTTCCCTTTGGCCAGTCGGCTTTTAGTGCTTTTTGGTGAGGAGTTAGAATTGCTCCAAGGATACGTGGTCCGTGGGGGTGTGGCCAGCCAGAAGGCAAGGTAATGAGTGTCAGAAGTGTAATAAAGGGCTGTTGTCGTGGGGAGAATTTGAATTCCAAATCAGACCCTGTAATAAAGCCGCACATTGGACTCTGTGGTTAAGAGCCAGTGGTCATTTCCATTGCAAATCTCCTGGGGGGCTTTGTGTAAATTCATCATCCAAGTTCATATGGGATGGAAACTTGTCTAGCTTTGTGTGAGCTTTTGAGAGAGAGAGAGAGAGAGAGAGAGAGAGAGAGAGAGAGAGAGAGAGAGAAGCTTTAAAAAGTAAAGTGTCGGCAGAGTGGAAAACATATATAAGAACATTACATTTTTGATTTCTCTATTCTAAATAGCACTTAACAGAGCAAGATGCACCACGTAGATTTTTCTAGGAGTTGAGATAGATCAGAACACTGCTTCTACATTCCTTGTCTTATTGATGTGCGAACAGTATGGGCAGCATATGCACTTTCTGGGGTGGGCTTTGTGTTATGCGCAGATTCTAATTAATATGTGGGTTAGAGGTGTGCTTGAGGCTGTTTCTTTGCAATCTCTCCTGGCCCCTATTCCCTTCACCCTTCTCTTGAGGCATGAAATACACGTTGCAAATGGTCCAATGCTTTAAAACGAGGCACAGAACCAAGACTGAGATGTTGCTCCCTCTTTCTCCATGTGTGATGGTGTTTGGATAATATTACAGTCCATATGTGGTGGTCTACAGAGCTCAGAAACAACTGGGTAAACCCAGAAGCCACCAGGGAGCACCATGAAGCTCCCCACGTGTCTCTATCACCCAAGGAGTATTGAATTGAATGTTTTGTCCTTTTCCTACCTTTGATGTTATTGCAACAAATGTTACTTAAAGGGAGTCTTCTTTGTAAAGGGGGAAGTTTGCTAACTATATACATGAGCTTTAGCCCATCAGCCTCATTGTCACATTGTAGCCCTGGTGACTGGAAAAGCAAACCCTGAGCAGAAGCTTTTCATGTCCTTTCTTGAGCCCCATGTCCTTAGGTCTCATTCTCTGTGTCCTTTAAGGACAGTCCAGCAATATCCATTACTGTCGAGCGGTGGCATTACAAGGCTGCAGATTCTGTTGCCTTCTCCTTCCTCCCCTCCTCGCTCTTTCCTTCTTGCCTGTTTGCTCTTTTCTCCTTTTGGACAAGACTCCCTTCTGCAATGGCTCTACTAGGTCCTTTTGGTTTTACCCTTCTGGAAGCTCTGTGGAAATTCATCCCACCTTCTCCAGAGGCAGCTGATGTCTCCCAAACCAACTGAGAGCAGATTGCCTTGACTTCAGGGCTGGTGGCATATAGTGCCTTCTCTGTGCAGGGGGTGAAGACAGCCTTGTAAGAACACATCTTCAGAGCAGAAGAGCAGGATCCAGACAGGTCTACAGAAACACCACACTCTTTAAGAATCTTGATGTTGTCATCTGGATGCTTCTAGAAGTGATGTTGAAGCAAAGATTCCAAGGCAAATGACATATTAGGAGGGCAATTCTGGGAATCACTGTAGGGGAGTAAACCATGCAAGAGAGGCAAAAGCCAGTTTGGAAAGTGAGCTATCAAGCTGGTCATAACCATGAGAAGTCAGTGTCCAGGGTTCTCTGAGAGATAATGTAGATCCAGGGGCAAGAAAGCTGTTTGTCTAAGAATTTCTAACAGTCTAACACATTTATGTTTGCTGTATACTCGGGTCAAGTGTAGCCTCAAGGACTGCTGTGGTTTGATGTGGTTTGTCCCCAGGACACAGGGCTGGTGTGATGGTGGTAAGTGGGGTAGAACTTGAAACTGCAATTTAATTATCAATTGTATTTATTAATAAGTATAAACTATAAGATTAGGCTGGTGGAACAGCAGGCAGCTTGGCAGAGCAGTGGGAAGCCTGGCAGGATATCAGCCGACGGGCCTGGCCCACCTTAACCAGCGGCCTGATTTATCCTGGGGAAAGAGCCCTGGACCAAGGGTGATCTACACCACCTGTAACCTAAACTCTGTTAACTAATATAAGTTATTGTATTAGGCTGGTAGAATTACTGGTGGTTTGGTGGGAGGCCAATGGTCCTGGATTGCTTGGACTGATGGCCTATAAAATGCCACGGTCCTTTCCCCAATAATTAAGTACACCAAGACCTTTTAATGTTTCAATGCTTAACCCTTAGCTGGGCAGACTCTCAGTTAGCTACTCTAAGTTAACCCAGATCACCTCATCCCAAACCACCATGTGCCTGTGATTACCTTCCAGCCTTCTCAAACATGTCTGTCTGCTTCCATGTCTCCTGGTGGAAAGAGTGATTCCTCTGTTTAAAACACAGGGTTCCTGTTCTAATCTCAGGAAGTTCCACCTTCCTATACTCCTTCTGCCCAGCTGATTGGCCATAAGCGACTTTTATTAACCAATCAAGAGAATGCCTCAGAAGGGGCGGTAACCAGATCTCAGCATTGAAATTAGCCTATCAGAAGCAATGTTATTAGATCTTCCCCAAAATCAACTTTTACAGCTGAAGTTCTGTGGGAAGTCACTGAAGGTCTTGTTGTGGGATATCAGGCTCTGTCACTCTGTGTGGTGCTCCAATCTCACCCTCTCTTGAAAACTCTCCTGCCATTTGATGTGAGACTCTCACATAGCATAACTAATGCTGGTACCATGTCCTTGGCCTTCCAGGTCTTTGAGCTAAATAAAGCCCTTTTCTATGTAAAGTTCCTATATAAAGTTAGCTTCTCTCATTCCACCCTAAATCTGGGTTGTACCTTCTGGATTGCCTCAGATGAAAGGACTCAAAGGAAACTTTGTTTTTTGCCTGCTTGTCCTGAGTCTTGCTGGCCAGTCCGTCTGTCCTGTTGCTCAGTATTCCTTCACTGTTAAAACCAATTTCTTTGAGATTCCAGCATACAGCTCAGCAGCTCTCCAGGAATCTTCCAGGCCTTCAAATGCCAGATTGGGACTGCTGACAGTAGTTGAACAGCTACTGGATTTTCATTCTGTCCAGCGTGAGGCAGCCAGTGTTGGGCTAGTCAGGTCATATCCTGTAAGACAATGTAACAAATTCCCGTTTAATAAATATTAATTCTATCAGTCTATTCCTTTAGAGAACCCTGCTAAATACAGGGATGAAACTGACTGATGTCCAATATTTGCTAATTTCCATGATGTAAATATTCCCACTATGACTGATTTTGAGTCCCCAACTGGATGTCATTAAACTTAGTTGAGAAGAGATTGTATAGCTGTTACCAGGGCAGGCTGGCTTCATCATGCTATCACGTCCTACCTTTAAAACTTTCAGAGCTCACTGAAATTCAAAGTGAATTGTCCTTTGAGAGCTCAAAATATATACATTTAAAGGTTTGTTTAGTTCCAAAATATCAAAATAATTTCTTTTTAAATCTCAATTGAAAGATAATATTTTTTATATTGTCAAAAAACCAAATTTGCTCCAGGAAAAATATTACCTGCCCCCCCCCCACAAAAAAAGTAGTGTCCCAGAGTTAGGACTAGGCTAGGGCTCTGTTCTTATCTTTCCAGGAGATTTAAAGCATCCATCTAAGGAATCCAGGGACAACTGGACAGCTGAAACCTCAGAAGAAAACAGATCAGACACCAAAGAAGACAAGTACCCCAAACGATCAATAGCTGTTTCCTCAAAAGTCTACAACCACAACAGCTCAAAATCACTAAAGTTTTTCAGCTCCACAGACTGTTCCAGCCAGAACTTCAGTAAAGCCCTGAAGTTCAGCTTCTGTCTACAAACTTCTTAGGACATTTAAATAGCTGAGCATAAAAGGACTGAACATCAAATGATTCTATTAACATACTTAACCATTTTTTTCCATTCTTATTTGGGCCCCAAACAGGTTTACTACATCCCAAATCAGCAGGAAGTCATTTTAAGAGAGCAACATCCCATCTCCAGAAGGTGGGGTGTGTGATTCTCCCCCCCCCCTTTTGGTCATTTGATGGGTTATAGATACTTCTTGTTATTTAGGGGGAGAGATTACAAGCTGTTAAATGGTTTTGGAGGTTAGACTCAGGGATTTCTCTCTTTTTCTTTTCTGTATCCTTCTTTCTCTCCTATGTAGGGGTGAGGGGACAAGAAAAAATGGGATATAGACATAATATGGGAATGATCAAGAAAAAAGGACAGATTATTGAATATGCCCTTATACCTTTGTATATTGATAAAAAATTAAGATTATATTTGGCTAAATTGGTTTTTATCTTTGTATATTGATGCAAAATTAAGATTATATTGGGCTACATCAATATTGATCTTAGTATATTGATACAAAATTAAGATTATATTTGGTCACATTGGTATTGATCTTTGTATATTGATACAAAATTAAGGTTAACTCTTTTTAAGGTATTGTACCTAGGTAACGCTTAAAAATAAAATGTGAAGTTTTTGCCTTTTGTTAGCAACTGTTGTAAACTGTTTAGGATAATTAAGAAATGCAAACTAATAGTCATTCAAGCATGTCATTTTGTTAGATACTAGGACAGTCTATCACAGTTATTTTCTAAGTTAATCAGAAATTAAGTTGCTAAGAGACAAGCAACATTTGCTTATCTAAATATAAGGAGATAGATAGGTGATGTTCAAAAACCTCAAGAGATCTGCAGAATATGGCATTCAAAGATGTTTTCTTAACTTAAGATTTTTGATATTGAGACATGTCAGCTCCTGACAGCACCCCCTATTCTACTCCAATGAAGATGAGCATTGAATAATCTCCAATTGGAGATGATTGAATTAGTGGCAAGCCTATCACTTGGCAAAAACAAAAAACAAAAAACAAAAAAAAACCCTTGCTTCAACTGTAGACAGAATGCTGTCCAAAAAGGACAAAACTTGGAAGCAGGTAAGTCGACAGCCTAGCTCTGCCAAGACAGGGTAGGCAAGTTCTTCATAATTCCTGCTTTACAATCAATGCAGAGAAACAGGGCCAAACGGCTGAAGATTGATACTGTAATGTATGGAGAGAAATTGGGAACTTTCCAGGAAGCCACTGGTATGTCATTTCTTAGTTTTGGAAGCTGCTGGCCCTGCACTTCCTGTATGATCAGATATATTTATCCTTCTCAGGTCTCTGATGTGGTTGAAGGCTAGATAGCTAGAATCTCAGAGTTAAATTTTGAGTTATTTAGGAATTAAGAGGATGTTCTGGTTCTAAAAAGATGTTTTAAAAATTGTGATGCGGCCGGGCATTGGTGGCGCATGCCTTTAATCCCAGCACTTGGGAGGCAGAGGTAGGCGGATCTCTGTGAGTTCGAGGCCAGCCTGGTCTACAAAGTGAGTCTAGGACAGCCAGAGCTGTTATACAGAGAAACCCTGTCTCGAAAAACCAAAAAAAAAAAAATTGTGATGCAAGTTAGGATGGAAGATGAGTTGGATATAGAACTTTAAACTCATGGAAATGGTTGGATAGTAGAATGTTAAAGTCAGTTGCCAAATACATATGGACTGGACATTGGGAATGTATGATAAGCTTTATAATTCTCATAATTGTAACCTAATTATTTCTGTTGTTTTGTATTGTATTTGTTGTTATAGGAGAAAGAGCCATTTGTTGGACTGAAAGGAGGAGCTGTTGTTGGGGTTGGAGATATACCTTAAACTTAAAAAAAAAGGGAAGTGTATGGGAGGGTTAAGGGGGAAGAGGGTGGGAGGGTAGGACTGGAGGGGGGAGGAGTGAGGGAATTTCAATTGAGATGTAACTTGAAGAAATAAAAATAAATAAATGAATAAAAATTTAAAAAACTTTCAGATCTCCAAGGTTCATGGAGCCTTGATGCTGACATATCTCCTCGCCCCAAACCCCTGCGGTCACTTAAGTGGCAACCTTCCATTCTTAGTTCCTCATCTCCTCCCTTCTTTTGTAGGGAGGTTTGACCTGTTATAGGTGCCCACTTAAGACAGCTGTCCTTGCAGGAGGGGGTGTCACAACATCTCTTTTAGCCTGCTTGAGGTGTTTTGAGGCTTGAAGAATTTCCCTGTAAACCAGTGGTTTTCAACCTTCTTAATGCTGAGGCCTTTTAGTATAATCCTTGTGTTGTACTGACCCAGAACCATAAAATTATTTTTGTTGCTACTTTATAACTGTAATTCTGTTACTGTTATGAATCATAATGTGTCTGGTATGCAGATGGTCTTAGGCAACCCCTGTGAAAAGGTCATTTGAACCCCAAGGGGGTCGCAACCCACAGTTTACAAACTACTGCTTTAGATCCTCCTGTAGAGTATGTCTCTGTTCTCTGTACTCCACTGGGAAGGGCTGAGATGTGGTGGTGACAATACTCCTGTTTTGTCTCTGCTGATTTGTTGGGAATGTTGGCTTCCCAGCCAGGACCACACTGGGAAACCTCCTCAGAGAAGTTTTTCTGTAACATTGTCTTCCAGCCCCCAGCTTTTGCCATAGACCTGTGATCCTTTCAGTTGGGGTCCTTGACTCATTCTTTCATGTGACCTAACTGACTATCCCTCACTGAGCTCTGTGAGAGGATAGGTCTACGTGGAATTGTGCGATGCTGCAAGGACCTAGCACAAGGCCTGGCATATCCAAATAATCTTTTTGCTGAACTGTCTGCAGAGACCCAAGGTAGACTAGAACTCCACATGGTGAGAAAGAGCAAGCTTGCTGGCTTGGATATCTCATCTTCTTCTTGTGTAGCTACCAAGACCATTATGAAGATCCCATGCCCATGATGTCATCTGACTGTCTCCTGTGATAATTAATAGCAATTGTCAACTTGAATCTAGCATCACTTTGGAGGTAAATCTCGGGCATGTCTGTGAGGGATTTTCTAGATTGTATTAGTTGGGGTTAACCAAGGTTGAAAGATCACCCCTAAATGTGAGTGACACTGTTCCATTGGCTGTGATCCTGGACTGATTAAAAAGGAGAAACTGAGTTAGCCTCATCCCTCTTTGCTTTCTGACTGTGGGTGCAATGTGACCAATTGCTTTAAGCTTTTGTTGCCATGGCTTCCAACCTTGATAGATGATACCCTCAAACTGTGAACCAAAGCTAACTGTCCATTCCTTAAACTGTTCCTTGTTAAGTATTTTATCACAACAACAAGAAAAGTAACTAGTTTACTTCCTGGAGCCCCACCCCAAAGACATCATGAAAGCCTCTCATGCTTCCACCTTTATAGTCACCCCACCATTTGACTTTAGGGTGTGTAACTTCTTCTTTGGGTCCAGAGAAGGGTGAATTTGTGTACTAGTGCCCTGAGTATGACATGGCCTCACTTTGCTTCAGTGAACTGTTGCTTCTACAGCCTCCCCTTCCTTTGCTACTTTCTTGATACCAGCAAAGAAGACATTCTTTATATAAACCATGTGGCCATGGGGACAGATGTGAGTGGAACCTCAAATATCTTTCTGACTTTGAAGTCTGATGGCTCAATCTTATATCTTGGTCTTTGGAACAGGTTGAGCAGGAGGGCCCATGTAATTGGTTCCACTCTCTGTATAGTGTGGCTGTGTGGTGGCCACCATATAGTTCCATAAAGCTGTTCATTTGAGGGAGTTGCAGAGGAAGCCAGACCAAAGGGCCTTTTTTTTCTTGCACTTCCCTGACCTACTAAAAGGACACATTTCCTGGAACTTTCACAAACTTCACACCTTACTGGTCCTCCAGGCACCATGTTTCAGTGACAGTGTCCAACATTTACTACGGAAGGCCCTCCTTTCTGTCTTGAAACAGATACATACATTCAGCAACTTCTGCTCTGAACCTGGAGATAAGCCGGCCAGCCCACCTCAGTGTTGGCCATGCTCCCTGAGTTACAAATATCCAGTGTCCTTCCAGGGACAACTGAATGGCTCTTACTGCTCACTCTTTATCCTGTGGTCTCCAAACCCACAACCCCCTCTTGGGCTGTTGATCCTTAAGTGCTTCCCAGGCCTGCCTGCAGGATAGCAGTAAGGTCTCTCCTGACAAATCCAGATACTAGTCACCTCTGCCCTCCCACAGCAGGTGAGAATGTGAGAGGTGCCAGGCACCCAGGGCTTTGTGGGTGCATGTTGGGTATCCCCAATACACACTCTAGTGTTTTCTTTTGTGGGTGCACCCTGCTCTGGGAATCAGTGCTGTACCTCTGCCAATGAATGCTTCCATGTAGCTCTCAGTCAGACTGACTTGGGGGACCAGATAATGCATTTGTTGGTGGAGGAGGACTGTGCTGGGTGACTGGGGACTACCTGAACATGTAGAAGATGCCCAGCTGGCCCCTCATCGCAGGAAGCCGGGGCACATGCTTCAGGTCTCAGGGCAGAGGTCCAACATAGCTCAGTGCTAAAAGGTTCTTAGGTGACTGATCCCCAGGAGCGCATTTGCTAACAGTGTCCCGGTGGATTCCCAGCAGGTGTCTGTCCCTCTCTGCTGTCTGGCCAAAGCTTCAGATCATCCTTCAGAATCATGTTTTAAAATTAATTTTACAAAAAGTATTTCTGTGTGTTTGTGTGTGTGTGTGTGTGTATATACACATGGACATGTGTGCCATTGTACACTTGTGGAGGGTAGAAGACAACCTCGTGGAGTTGGTTCTCTCTCTCTACCATGGCATGGGTTTTGGGATATTGAACTCAGGTGGCCAGGTTTGTGTAGCAAGAGTCTTTACCCCTGAGCTGTCTCACCAACCCTTAAATTAATTTTGAAAGGTAGCGTACAAAGTCATGGGCTCTATTATATTTTTGAACAAATATGTCATTGTAATTCATTCTTATTCATCTCCCTCCTACAGCTCCACCATCTCCCTTGTCTCTATCTTGCTGATCCCTTCCTCCTTCCAAATATGATCTCTGCCTTTGTGTCTTCTATGACCTCCTCACGTAAGATCTCTTCTTTACCCCCCCTTTCTACTCTCTCCCCTCCCCCTGCTCCACATATGAGAGAAAATGTGATATTTGGGGTTTTTGAGTCTGACATATTTTGCTTAACATATGACCTCTAGGTCTATTTATCTTCCTATAAATGCCATTATTTTATTCTTTATGATTGAATAAAATTTCACTATGAGTATGTGCAACATTTTCCTTATCAACAGAATTATGCTTTTAAATACAAAAAGTTAAAGAAACTAATTATGTTAAAATACAGCAATGAACATATTAAAATGTCTATGGGAGTAGTTATGCATATTTTTGAAGACATGTTGCATAGCAAGATCTGTTGACAAGCTTGATGTGTGTGATTTGAAATGATGTCTGTGAACAGTATTCACAAGGGGTTTCTGTGTGAAAATATCAGCAATTCTGAACACAGTGATGAGAAGGACTCGTTTGCATCTGGATTGAAACGTTCAGTTAGAGATGAAGATAAAGATGAGATTTCTTAGTCTGAAGAGCCTGGATTCAGCATGTTCACTTTGAGCAGGGCACAGACACACAAGGCGCCTAGGTTCCAGGGTTCCAGAGCTAGGTCCAAATTTCACCTCAGCGTGGTGGGCTGGCTATCCGTATGTGGGCATGCGGCTGACACTGTGGGTGTCTTCACCCGTTGCGGGGAAAGCAAAGTGTGAGCGTCCTTTACCCTCAAATACAGGGGAGAGCTGTGTGAGTGCTGACAAAGACTAAAACTTGAATCACCCTTTCAAATGCAGTACTGAAATGTCTGAGTTCATTACTGATGCCCACCCCAACACTCTAAGGCCATACAATGAATTCTAGGGAAGAATTCTCCCTAGCTTTAAAAAAAAAATCTGGGAGGGAGTTGTAATATTCTTGGCACCGAGAGAGAGAGAGAGAGAGAGAGAGAGAGAGAGAGAGAGAGAGAGAG
>CAJQZJ010001005.1:64996-103729 GCA_907164525.1 Lophiomys imhausi
AGAGAGAGAGAGAGAGAGAGAGAGAGAGAGAGAGAGAGAGAGAGAGACTGTGCCTAATTGATGGGCTCATCTCGGGTTCCACAGACAGTGACCCGCCTCCACATTGTTGCTGGCCCAAAGTCACCCGTTAAACATGTTTTCTCAAACACTGGCTGATAAGTTATCTTCCAGCTTCCCCAGCTAATTAGACATCATGAGTTGAGGCTAATTTGGTGGAAAACATTTCTCAACTTAATGACATTTATGGGCAATTAGGCAGTTCTGGAGGGCAACACGCATGCACATTTCAGCCCCTTTCCAGCGCTTAACAAGGATCTCCTCTTCCCTGGTTGGAAATTTCTCATTCTCTGAGGAATACGTTCGATACAGACACCACGGGTTCCTTGTTATGCCAGAAACCAGCAGTTGTTTGCACGAAAGGAGCTACCGCACAGTAATGAGGTGCAGCAGAGGCAAAATTATGTTTGGTGGAGGCTTTTGTGTTCTGTACCCAGCGACAAGGAACAAGAACTCCTGAGCTGCACACACTGCTGCAGAATCACACCACGGATCAATGTGCCCCAGGCACATGCTCTGTGGCCTGTGGTTGGAAATAGCTTCTTTCTTCAGTGTCAACCCATGTAAAACACAGCTGAAAGTCTGACAGGCAGCTTCCTTCACCTCAAAGTTGTTTACTATTGCTGCTAGTTCCATGCTGTAGGCCAATGGAATGTTCTCACTGTTGATAGCTCTCCTCTTGGGTACTCAGCACATGGCAGTCCAGTTTGAGGTCAGCTGAGGAGGAGAGGCATGAGCATTTCCTCTGCTTCAGTCTTCGCTCAGAGAGCTCCCTGCCCCCCTGACCACCCCCATCTTACCCAGCATCCATTTCTGCAAAGCCAATTCTTGACTCTTTGCTTCTGTCTCTTCTCTGGGAGTTTGCTAACCAAACTCACGAGAAATTTCTATTGTGTTCCCCCTGTGGAAAATGAGAATGTTGTTTGCCTGCTTGTCCTCACGCACAAACAGGAAACTAGTTAGTGCTGAGTCTTCCCTTAGGTCACTGCCCCCGATGGTTCATGGGCATTAAGAATTAAGACGGATATAGGATGATGTAGAATGGTTCAGCAGTTCCAAGGCAATGCAGCAAGCTAAGGCTACCAGTTAAGACATCTTACTGTTACCTATATCTCCAGCCCAAGATGCAACAGGTTAGACCCTTCATGATTGTTTGTCTTTTTTTTTTCTTTTCCCCAGATAGGGTTTCTCCGTGTAGCCCCAGCTGTCCTGAAACTCTTGGTGTAGACAAGGATGGCCTCAAACTCACAGAGATCTGCCTGCCCCTGCCTCCTGAGTGCTGGGATTAAAGGTGTGTGCCATGACTACCTGGCAATATTTTGTCTTTTTTTCCCCTTTGATGTGTGAGGTCAACTCCCAGCTAATAGAAACCATACCTCAAGTTTTTAGCTTTGATCCTTTCCCAAGCTAATAATGTAAGAACAATCCTCTCTCTGGGTGGTGGGTGGCGGGAACTGAAGCTCACAGTTAGCCATGTGATCGTGACAGGAACAGCTAAGATGCTAGTGTGCTGAGGGTACACTATGGGGTTAGTAGGTCAGGTGCTTTGAATGAATTTTCAGATATTCAAGGTCATTCTTTGTTATACAGTAAGTTTGAGCCTAGCCTGGGCTAAAGAAGACTCTATCTAAAAATAAACAAAAACCCATTAGAAAGAAATACAAAGTAACAAAAATAGTGTCTAGCTTGCCATGATAGTAGCAGTTATGATACTAGCAATGAAAATCATCATCATCCTCTTTATCACTATTGTGTGATGTGGGGGGGCACTTGTGTTTCATGACAAAAGTATGTGTACTCCATCCAGGCCAGCTGGTTAAATAGCTTCAAGGTGATTCCCCTTCCTCCACTGTGACAGTCCTGGGGTTTCAGATGCATGCTACCACAACTGGCTTTTTAGATGGCTTCCTGGGATCAAAATCAAGGCATTAGGCTTGTGCCATGGGTACTTTACATGCCCAGCCACCTTGCTGGCCCTAGACAAACTCTTCTTATAGCTGATGTGTTAGCTTTTAGTAAGAGTCGGGCCGAGACAGGTTGTGCAAACAGCGGCCTCTGGGAACCCCATCTAAGTGTTGACCCATGGTCAGTCACTGCTTCACATTCAGTAAGGGCCACTTACCTGCCTTGAGTTTCCTTCTGTCTGTAAAATGCTGCTGCTGATATCTGCGGCCTTGCAAAGCTGTTGTAAGAATCAACCAGACAGTGAGTGTCTCAGCAGGGGCATGCTCTGTAAATGTCCTCAGAACAGGTGCCATGGGAGAGGTCCCCTGAGCATGGCCCCTGAGCATATGCTACCCTCTTCCCCACAGTTTGTGCTCCATGACAGTATTTTGCTTCCTGTCAGATGATGCCAAGATAATCCAGCCATACTCCATGATACCTCAGTGAGGGAGCCAATGGATTCTTCTCATAGACTTTCTGGACATGGAGCCTTTGTTAGGAATATAACTCAAAAACTGGAGTGAGTTTGGGGCTGTGGCAGCCATCCCTTGCTTAACTCCTCATGTAAGCTGGACCCCTCTGTCCATCCCCTCACCATATAAAAGCCAGGAAACTTTTCTTGGAGGAGGTACAAGGCATAGCTTTGGGAATTCATCACTTACTGAGCACTTTGTAAAGCCATAGTAATATTATTTATGGAGCATTTATCATGTATGGAGGCTTTATGCATCCTCATTAATTTTTGATACAAAACATAAACTTTTTAGCTTTTTAAAATTATGACAAAAGTAACATAATGTGAACTTTACCATATTAGTCATACTTAAGTGCTTAGTTTGTTGGTATTAAGTGCAAGCTTATTGTCACGTGACTTCCACCTCCATCCATCTGCAGAATGCTTGTCCTTTTGGGGAATTGAAACTCAGAACCCACAGAACAGTAACACTGCCTCTCTCTCCCCACCCCTGCTGCTTGTGACAACTGCCATGGCACCTTTCTCTCTAGTCTCTTTGACTAACTACTTTAGATAATCCTATAACAGGATTATAAAACACTTGTCGCTGGGCATGGTGGTGCACACCTTTAATCCCAGCACTCAGGAGGCAGAGGCAGGTGGATCTCTGTGAGTTCAAGGCCAGCCTGGTCTACAGAGTGAGTCCAGGACAGCCAGGGCTACACAGAGAAACCCTGTCTCTAAAAACAAACAAATGAAAAACGACTTGTCTTTTTGTATCTTCCTTAATTCACTTAGCATAGTGTCTTCAAGACTTCGCCCACACCGTGGCCTGAGTCGGAATTCTTTTTTCCCCCTCGGCTGGATAATATCCCATTGCTTACATGTACTACATTGTGTCAACCCGTTCATTTGTTGATGGACATTTGGATTGCTTCTATTTTTTATGGATGATGCTGTCACAAACACCAAAACCTCTTTGCATTATCTCACTTTTCAATTTTCAGGCGTGTGTGTGTGTGTGTGTGTGTGTGTGTGTGTGCGCGCGCGTGCGCGCGCACGTGCTTTTGCGTATGTGTGGCACCTATGTGCATGCAGAGGTCATGGCTGGTGTCAAGGACATCTTTGATGCTCTTACATTTCATTCATTGAGGCAGAGTCTGTCAGTCAAACTGACAGCTCACTGATATGGTTAGTCTCACTAGCTGGCTTGCTCTGGGCATCTGTCTTCAAGGCTGAAACTGCAGCTGCATTACCACGCACCCCCCCCCACCTTTACATGGGTTCTGGGGATTTGAACTCTGGTCCTTACTCTTGCACTTTAACTACTAAATGACCTCCTCAGCCCTGAATTCTTGCTTTTAACTCTTTGGTGACATATACTCAGAAGTAAATTTGCTAGATCCATATGTGCATCTTGTTTTTCCTTTTCTTTCTTTTTCTGCAAGTGTACACATGTATGGTATGGATGTGTTTGCATGTGTGTGAGAACATGTGTGTGTATGCACATGTGCATGTGTGTGTACTTGAATATAGAGGTCTGGCATTGATGTGTGTGCCTTCCTCAGTTACTTTGTACTTTATCTATGGAAGCAATGCCTCTCGCTGAACTTGGAGCTCATCAGTCAATTGTGCTGGTTGAGCTAGCCGGTTTGCCCAGAAAGTTACCTGTCTCTGCCTCCTGAGTGCTGGGACTGCAAGTGGCCACCATATTTGCTTGGGGTATGTATTGGACTGGGGGTCTGAACCCCTTATAAATGAAAATGAAGTGAGAACATATGAAAACCTCACCTTTTTATCTTGGTTATGTTAGTTATTACTAGGGAACACTAAAATTATGTTCCCCTTAACCCCCAAACCAGCATAACTCCTGCGATATGCCCCTGCCAAAGATGTACAGTCTGAACCCAATGACAAAGAACCACAGGCAAAGCCTAGCCTATAGGGAGGCCTACAAAATAATTGCCCCATGATTATCAAGTGTCAAAGCCATGAAAACTAAAAACATTATGGATCGGAGGAGTCTGAAGGTGTGTGGTGACAGGGGGGAAGCAGCCACCCTGGATTGGTGCGTTTGCTGTTGAAGGCTTCACCTGAGCATCCGGGTGGCATTTGGAGGTTTGACGGTCATAGGCGTTGATGCTAACTTCTTGGTTATGACAGAGGGCTCCGTGGGCGCTGTCCACTTGAGCATTCGAAAGGGCTGGCATTCTAGTTTTCACCCTCGTGCTGTGATAAAGACCATTGCCAAAAGTAACTGGAGGAATCTCACGGCTTACAGTCAGTCATGAGGGAACTGAAGCAGAGACCATGGGGGAAATGCTGCTTAGTGACTTGTGCCTGTGGCTTGCTCAGCTTCTGTTTTTATACAGCTCAGAACCACGTGTCCAGAGGTGGTGCCATCCTAGACCCTCCCACATCCATCATTAATCAAGAAAATGGTACAATACTGTCCTATGGGCCAATGTGATGGACACATTTTCTCAGTTAGGGTTTCCTCTTCCCTGACTTTAGCTTGTGTCAAGTTGAAAAAACCTCCCTCAAGCTGGGGTAACGTGTGGACCACTTACTCCTCAGATTAATGTACTTTTTAAAAGTTCTTAGCCTTGCAACTTTTCCGTTCTTGAAATGACTAGATAAACATCTTGCAAAAATACACACACTAACATGCCACTTTAGAATCTGTGTCCCAAACTCAAGGCAAATAATGGACTAACCAAAGCAATATCCCCCAGAGAATGTGAGGATCTAGGGTACTCCCAGTGGCATTAAAAAGAAGCCTTGCTTTGCCCTAGTTCCAAGGGTTAGAGGGATTTTTTGTAATAACAGAGACATCAGTTTTTCTTCTGTCTCAAAAGTACATGAGCAGCAAGGGCTCCCGAAAAGTCTGGATGTTGAAGTCCACAGCTTTGGGAAGAGCAAGAATGTGAGCCTGATGTAAAAACTCCTTGCTTCAACTGCAGACAGACTGCTGTCCAAAAAGGACAAAACTTGGTAGCAGGGAAGTCGACAGCCTAGCTCTGCCAAGACAGGGTAGGTAAGTCCTTCATAATCCCTACTCTACAACAAATGTCTGTCAGAGAAACAGGACCAAAAGGCTGAAGACTGATGCTGGAATGTATGGAGAGAAAATGGGAACTGTCCAGGTAGTCACTGGTTTGTCATTTTTTAGTTTTGGAAGCTGCAGGCCCTGCACTTCCTATATAATCAGATATATTTATCCTTCTCAGCTCTCTGAGGTGGTTGAAGAATAGACAGCTTGAGTCTCATAGCTAAATTTTGAGTTGTTTAGGAATCAAGAGGGCATTCTAGATCTAAGAAGATGGTTATAATAGTGATGCAAGTTACTATGAAAGCTAAGTCAGTTATAGAACTTTAAACTCATGGAGATGGTTAGAAGGTAGAAGGTTAAAGTCAGGGGCCAAATATGTATGAACTGGACATTGGGAAGGTATACTGGGCCATTTAACTCTCATAAATGTGGCATATTTAATTCTGCTGTTTTGTATAGAATTTACTGTTATAAGAGAAAGAACCATTTGTTGGATTGAAAAGGGAAGCTGTTGGGGGGGAAGAAGGTGGAAGGGTGGGACAGGAAGGGGGAATAGGGAAGGGTTTGTGACTGAGATGTAACTTGAAGAAAAAAAATAAAGTACTTATAAAAAAAAAAAAGAATGTGAGCCTGGAGGAGCTGGTGTCCACCCACCTGCAGGCTCTGAACATGCCGGTCAATGTCAGAGTTGAATGGAGATGCAGGGTTCATGCTCTACAGTGTTATGTGCATTTTGCCAGGCGATTTCAGGAGCCTTGAATTTGAATACAGAGCATAGATTTATTCCTGCCCAGGATACCAAAATGCTGTGGACAGACAGGCTACCCATGTGTTTGAGAAACAAGAGTGTGACTGGAGGAAGAGGGACAGACTGTCACAAAGCTTTTCTGAGCAAGGCAAAGGAAAGCCACCTTCATGGAACAGGCATTAGTAACCTGAGACTAGAGGTCAGTATATTGGCCACAGCATAGCGTGGGTCTAAGAAGGTTGGTTCAGAGCAGTCATTACATCTAACCCATTTTCCAAGGGGTAGGGGAGGGCTGGGATGAGTACAATACAATTCTTTTAATTAGACACATGTGGATTGAATTCAACATTAGTCTTCTGAAGGTTGTGTGAAAATTAAAAGAATCAACCAACACATGGAAAAACCATAGCATGGTGCTGGAGACAAGAAATACTAGACACCAAGGTATATAACAAATGTTGGAACAAGAGCTAGATTAGGAGAGGCAGCTTCCCAAGTTGCCTAAAGACCTTAGCCAACCCCATTGTCAACCGCCCAGAACCCAGAGACCCTGCGTGGGTGGGGTCACCTTTCTCTCCTATCTCTATGCTGTGACCTCTTCATTTTATTTGCAATGATGCTCTTCCCTCCACGGAATTCCGAGCTTCTTAACAAACTTTAAATTACCCAAGGGAAACACATCCTCACAGGCGAGGAAGCAAAATAAAGGGCTTCTGCCAAAATAAGATCCCGCCACCTCCCTCTGCGACACCCCCTCACCTAAAATATCTCAAGCACCACCTGCAGCCAGCCAGGACTAACCGCTCCTGTGATGATCATAGCTCGAGGAGCCCTGGGCACATGAATAAAGGGGTTTCGTGGAAAACTCCAGAAAAGCATTTGAGAAGGGCTAGTGCTGAATTTTAGTTCCTGCCACATGACACTCGCCACTTAGAATTCAAGTCCATCTGGCTCACAGAGGAGCGGACTTTCCTTCTGGGACACTGGACCTCCGTGCTTCTGGATCTGCCCTGATCACAGTGTATCTGTGGTGATTGGTCTCCCAGGAGACACAGCTCCTCTGAGGATCAGTCTCCCTAAGAGAAACCTGACTCCGCTGAGACCGACAAGGCGGAGGGGCAGCCAGGACCTCTGAGCTGGGATCATATTTGAAGTTCCACAGAGAAAGGAACTCATCTGTTAGTTTCTACGGTAAGATTGTGATGGGGTCCCAGAACCCCTTAAGTTTGCAATGCACTGGCCAGTAAGGGGCGCTGTTGATCGAAGAAACCATAAGGAGTGTTGACAGAGCTCAGCTCTTTGCGGAGAGGGGAGATGGCGGACGGAAGGTGGGTGGGAGAACTGATGAGAACTGGAAAGTTCGCACAGGTGGCTTCAGGCTCTGAACCTCACTCCGCGGCTGCCGTCTCAGAATGGAAGCCCATCCCTGGGGCGGGCTTTCCACCCGCGGGGCTCCTCCGCCTCCACGTGTGCCGCCAGCTCTTCCTAGATCAGCAGAGGGCTCCAAGCCCCGCAGAGGGGTCGCTGTGACGGCCTCCACTTCCGTTTTGTTGTTTGGTTGTTTTTGTTTCTTATTTTTTCTGCTTTTTAAAAAAAATTGACAAAACGTTTTCACACAATATATTTTGATTCTGTTCCCCCTCCACTCTCCCCAGATCCATCGCATCTCCCTACGCACCCAACTTTGTGTTCTTTTCTCTCTCGCTTTAAAACAAAAACAAAACAAAAAATACACAACCTACAAAAACTAAAGAAAGCAAAATGAGGCCAAAAGTCTACGTAAATACCATCGAGTTCGATTTGTGTTGGCTGACGACTCCTGGACACCGGGCTTGTCCTGAGGTGTAGCTAATATGTCATATTTTCATTTTTCCTTACCGCTGTCTTTATGTTTTCTGATCTCTGAGGACAACTGGGCTGAATCCCACTTCCTTTGTACCTTCACTACTCCTCTACCTATATTGGAATTGACCATGCACTTTCGTTGATAGGTCACTAAAATTGGCTAAAGTCGCCTGATTTTGTATGTGTTGGTGTGGGGGGGGGGTGTCTAGAGAAAGCAAGAAAGAGACAACAGAATTTTAAAATACTGAACTGAACCTTCCACTTGTGGTGGGATCTAAATTCGTAGTTGAATATTATTGGTTACCCGCCAGCCATTAAGCGGAGTTTTTAAGAAAATATGTAAAGCCGGGCGGTGGTGGCGCACGCCTTTAATCCCAGCACTTGGGAGGCAGAGGCAGGCGGATCTTTGTGAGTTCGAGGCCAGCCTGGTCTACAAAGTGAGTCCAGGACAGCCAAGGATACACAGAGAAACCCTGTCTCGAAAAACCAAAAAAAAAAAAAAAAAAGAAAATACGTAAAGGGTGTTGCACCCATGCTCTGGGGGCCTATGTTCATAAAAGGCCCTTAGAGATGCCTGGTGCAAAGTCTGTCCAAGTACAAATAATAATAATTTATTAACTACTAATAATAAGCTATTATTATTATTATTGCAAGTTTCTCATGTACCCAGGTTGGCTTCAGACTCACTATATAGCTAAGGATGGTCTTGAGTCTCTGACCCTCCTGCCTCCCTCTGCCTAAGTGTTGGGGTTACAGGGGTCACTATTGCACCCTATTTAAGCCGTGCTTGCACTCAAACCCAGGACCTTATGCCTTCCAGGGAAGCACTCAGCCACCGAGCTACATCCTTAGAGCACACACGCAAATTATTAATAGACACCGTGTAGCAACCAGGGCACACC
Source organism: Lophiomys imhausi (assembly GCA_907164525.1). Classification (NCBI taxonomy): domain Eukaryota; kingdom Metazoa; phylum Chordata; class Mammalia; order Rodentia; family Muridae; genus Lophiomys; species Lophiomys imhausi. The sequence continues at coordinate 73,999 of CAJQZJ010001005.1, forward strand.
CCAAACTCCTCTGGTGGTAGGTGAGACAGTGGGGGCCTTCTGCTGTTTGCTTGGGTTTCTTTCTCTCCCTCAGCAGAGGATTGCATCAAGCATGAGATATTCGAAAATATGGGTTATTTGCAGTGTGTGTGTGTTTAGTGAGTCCAGTGAGGGAACCCTGGTTTAGAGGGAGAAATGAACTTTCCAGAGCTGGCAATGAATGAGCTACAAGACTGCCTGCCTCTCCTTTCTTTAAGCATTTACTTAAGATGAGAGTGCCTATTAATATGTAGATCAGGCTGCCCCTTTGCAAAAATTAGAGTTTTTTTTCTGATGCTGTACGGGAATCTTTCCTCTGTGTATCTGCAGGGGTAGAAAGTCCAGCTGGCCCTTCTGAGATTGCCCATGACTCTCCAGATGTCAACAAATCATTGAAAGGTGTCAGAGTGAGAAAAATGAAAGATAATTAATTATTCCAGTCATGGAGAGCTACTTTGAAAGTGAATAGAATCTGTCAGATTGTCTTTTGAAAACAGCAGTTGGCTGCTTGTCTGGCCATATTAAATGGTTATATCCAGAGCTCAGTGAGGTGGTTTGAGGTGGTAGTAGTCAGCTTCAGTTGCTTTTGGGGGAGCACTGGAAATGGTTATCACTCAGGTTTCATGGACCAGCCCAAGGAGGTGGAGATTTCTACTCATCTCTTAAAAAACAAACAAACAAACAAACAAACAAACAAACAAACACAACAACACAAAACCACCTGAATCTTATCTTTGTGAATAAGAAGCTATGACTAAAAGGGCTTGGTAGTTTCTGGATTTGGTGAATGTGGGGTGTCAGGGCAGTCTTTGAGAACACCCTCATGGGTGTTCTCTGTGTACTGGGTGTACATAGGCAATACTTGAAGAGAAGATGCTTCATTGTCCTCAAGTACCCAGTTACAGTCAGAGGACTGAAAGACATGAAGGGTAAGGAGGGCGCCATGTGCTTTTCTATTTGAGACTGTCATCACAGGGACTCATGCATGGTCTGTGTTCCTTCTGCCATGGTGATCAGCAAGGAGACTCCACAGGGGACACATTGTGCTCCTTGCCAGACCCATCCCATGAGTCAGTGTTTCTTTGGTAGGTCACACACAAGTCCTCAATCTTTTCCTGTCTTTAAGAAATTTTATTTTCGCACTGGCCAAGGTTTTTTGTTTGAGTCTGTCTACTTTTTTGACCCCCTAGGCAAAAGATTCCCTAAATGGAAAACAAGATTAAGAATAGGGAAGTGAGGGCTTGCACACTCTGAACATTCCATGAAACACATGAAACACTCAGAAACGTGAGGAAGGCTGGTCTAAAAGCTCGAGAGGCTGGATTTGAATTGTCTTTCAGCTCTTCCAGCCCCATGACCTTGAGCAAACACAGATGACCTCGATATAGAATACTGTCCCCTCTTTAGAGAATGAAGATGATAAAACACCCCGTGGCTATATGTTACCCAAATTAGCAGGTGTGTGAAAGCAATTTTCAGATGGTAGATGATGATTAACATAAAGCTTTGGTATCCTATACATAAATCATAATGGTTTTATGATTCATAATGCCAACAGTACTCACTGACAAAACAACGTGGATCTCTCTTGTTGGGAGCTCTACCTTATCATAAAAGAGCTATGGCAAAAAAAAAGTGTTTTCCGAGGATTGAGGAGAAGATGGATCAGGGATTAAGAGCATCTGCTGCTCACTCAGAGAACCTGGGTTCAATTCCCAGTACCTACATGGTGGCTGTCAACCATCTGTAACTCCTGGTGGCTGATCTCTGAGGCACGTATGAGGTGTACATACCCATATGCAGACAAAAATCTCATACACAAATTAAAATAAGTATTAAAAAGTGATTTCTGGATCACAAATATTCAAGCAATTAACTAATTAACAGTTGACAAGGTTTTGCTCCAAAGCCCAAGTTTGCCTCAACCTCTGGCCCCTCCAGCTTCCACCTCTCAAGCATGACTACACCTTCTCCGACCACAGGTGTCATTATAGTTTGGTTACAAAAAGCTCTGCCAGGGTGTCCCTGGTCCACTGCATCCTCTGGAATAGCCTCCAGTGGCCCAGGGCCTCTAGAAACAGCGTTGAACAGTCAGAAGCAGAGAGCTTCTCTGGGTCTTATTGTTGACTAGAAGTATTGGTCATGACCTGCTCCTCAGAGTCCCACCAAAGACTGAAAGGGCCATCGGTGGTGTTACTGCTGATAACTTCCTGTTTCTCATTCTTCTGGTAGGCACTGGAATAGGTAGAGAGAGAGAATTCTGCAAGTGAAGGCATCAGGTGAAGCAGTAAAGAGGCCATGTGGAGGTTCAGGATATGGTGGACATTAAGAGCCAAGTATGAGTTGCAAGAAAGAAGGCAGAAGGATGGAACAAAGACCCAGAGGAAAATAAACTGAGGAGGCACGTCTAACCCTAATCCTAACTGCCTGTGCATATAGACAGTGAGCCCCTCAGTCCCACGACATAAGTGGACTTGTACTTCGGTTGCTTTCTTTTCTGATGTCACCCTGTGCAAAAAGCATAAACAGGACATCCCAGACAGACATCGTCAGGCTCAGATGAGTAAGGTGCATGTGGAAGATGGGAGGACACAGATTCTGATCACTATATCCCATTTCACCACAGACAGAGAGACCATCCCCCTATGTCCTTGACACAATATATCTTCCTATGGGCTAGAGTCACCAGAACCTGGCTTGAAGTATGGTGGATGTTTTTATCCCTCAGACTTAATGACATCTTGGACAAGCAATATATCCTTGTGCTTGTCCCAGTGAGGATGCTCGTGTTCCAGGTGAGTTCCCACACAGATGTGGGCATTTTGAGTCTCTCTGTGGATGGAGTCACCTACAACCCATCCTTACCTAATTAGTGTGCCCTCAGAGATACAAATATATCAAAATCCCCCATTCCTGGCGAATGGAAGTGAGTGGCTACACAGATTAGCTATAACAGAGGTTACTATGGCAATGAAATAACAATGGCTAGATTTGAAGGGCTTGAATTCATGGTGCATGCCCAGACCACGGCATATACTAGGCTTGACATCAAATTCATGACATCAAATCTGTGAGGCAAATGACACAATTATCCCAGGAAACCCAGACTCAGAGACGGCAGCAACGTCCGATGAATAGTTAAGGAAGGCATACCCTGCCCATAGATCCAGGCATTGAACACAATGTTAAATGACCTGTATTATTTCTGCAAAACTAACCACAGATCATTAAAACCCTATGGATGGAAGGTCAAGCCATTTAGTTCATTTATACTGTACTTTATGCCACAGTAAGTTTCTTAGGGAAAGGGCTCAGGTTTTTTCTCTTTGGCTGTAATGTGCTCAGCCTTTGGCATCTACCCTTCTCACAGTGGGCATCCAGGAAGTTGGCTGGCCAGCTACCCCTCTCCTCTCCCTTATAAAGTTCATGTACCCTATGCCAAGGATATCTTTGGCCTGGCCATGAGCAGTTTCTGGGGAACACACTATTTGAATATATATTACTTCTTCAAATACAAATAAGAATTGTGTGTTTTAGTTTTAAAAATTAAAATACTAACACAAGCTGTAAAAACAGAGAGTCTTCTTTTCAGTTTTCTGGATAACTCAGTATGCATTCTCCTCGATGCCCCCCCCCCTTAAAAAGAGTCTCACTGTGTAGATCAGGCTGACCTTGAACTCACAGAGATCTTCCTGCCTCTGCCTCCCAAGTGCTGGAATTAAAGGTGTGCACCACCATGCCCAGCCTAGATCATTTTATGTATAGATAGATGCTATACAAATGGCTCTCCAACTTTCTTTTTATGGAGTACACTGTAAATTATTTAATCCCCTCTTGTTGGAAATTTAAGTAATCACCATTTTTCATTTTTGCAGATAATATAATCAAGCCCTTTTATGGGCTTACATTCTTTTCTATTTAAAATAATTAGGTTCTGGATAGATGGCTCAGTGGCTAAGAGCATTTGTTCTCACCAAGGGCCTGGTTTGGCTCCCAGCACCCACACAGTAGCTCATAACCATGTCTGATGCCCTCTTCTGACTTCTGAGGGAACCAGGCAAGCATATGGTACATATACATATGTGCAGGTAAAACACTCATACACATTAAAAATAAATCATTTTTATTTTTAAATTGTGTATAGACATGTATGTCTGGATGTAGATGTGTATATGTGAGTACAGGTGCTGACAGAGGCCACAAGTGTTCTCTGGAAGAGCAGCATGCATCCTGATCCTGAACTGTCTCTCCATTCCATGTATTTCCATTTTTTAAAAAATTATTATTTTATTTTATATGTTTGTGTATCTGTGTATCATGTACATCCCAGTACTCTACCCAGGAGTCATCGGAGGCCAGAAGAGGATTTCAGATCCCCCCAGAACTGGATTTACAGATGGTTGTGAGCAGGCATGTGGGTACTGGGAATGGAACCTGGGTTTTCTGGAAGAACAGCCAGTGCTTTTAACTGATGAGCTATCTCTCCCACCCCTTGTACTAGCATTCTTAAAGGGCTAGCTCAGTAGGATCCAGCTCCAGAAGAACAACTTCGGGGTCACAGGCTGTAAGCATCCCTTACAAGTGGGCATTTAGGTTATCCCTGATCTCTCTCCTGTAAATAGTGCTGTAATAATTCCCATGTGCCTCCATTTCTTGCACACTTGAAGGATGAGCTCCTTAGGAGACAGTCCCAGGAGGGTAGTTTCTGGGTCAGTGGGTATAAATATTATACATGTTGCTAGAAACTATCAAATTACTGTCTAGACAGACTGTTATGATTCATATTGCTACCAGCAAATAGGAGAAGAGACAACTATGCCTTCTTAGCCCAAGATGTATTTCTGAATGTGGTCTCATTCATATCTCTCCTTACTGCATTATTAGGTGTACCCAGGATCCAGGTCAGGAGTGTTTTGCCTGATGACAGCTACCAGGGGAACAGTTTCCCATCCATATCAATTATAATTCATAGAAATGGTGTGATATGTGCACCTGTTTCCAATTTAAGTACCAAAGCATCACCTGAACCTATGTACAAAGATCAGGTAGGGTTTGTGCATCCATAGTGAGTACTCCCTGTACAAAGAAAATCTGCAAGGTTCTCTACAGTTCCACATGGATATTTCTATTAGCTTTAATATTCTAGGTACACTTTCAACTTCTACTCAAAATGTCAACACAAGTGTTTTTGCTGGAAGCCAAAGACACTAGGCTGTGACAGAGTATTTATACACCTGTTAGAATGTCTAGGCAGGAAAAGGTCATAACTCAGCTTACAACTGGCCAAACATGCATTTATGTTCATTTTTTCTACAAAGAATCATTCCTTATATCTTAAGTATGATTCTGCTCTCACGATTAACAGGTTAGGGAGATAATCCATTTTTAAATTTCAGCTCTCTAAAACAAAAACAGAGACAGAAACAACAAAAACCTCAAACCCCAGGCAATATTTCTAGAGAACAGCCTGTTATGAGTGTAGAGCTTTCTTTGAAAATACTTGCAAGTCATTAAGATCCTGAGGCTGGTTGGCACTGATGATCTCAATGCACCTTTTAAGAGTTCAAGCTACACAAATGGCTGTATACCTAAGGTGACAACTGTGTGCATGGCATCTCATTTTTTTAAACCAAGCAGTCATAGGAATAACTCTTATGAATAATAGAAAAAATAATAGAAAAATTTCTTAAGAATAATAGAAAAAATAAGAAAAATTTGGCCCGTTTCATGCTGCACACAGAAAGTCCTAGGACAGAAATAAAGTAGGGCCCATGTCAAGTTTCTAATCTAACGTCAAACAATTTGGCTTTATACTAAATTTTAACAGTGTTAATACATCTTCTGTTCTGGAGGGTCAACATGCATTTCAGTGTATGACTCATGCCCACTGGGTTATTTTTCTACTAAGATTTTGAAAATCACAATTATTGTTAGTTACCATTTATTAAACCCATCCTATATGGCATTTGTTAAGAGTTTCTCTTCCCATTTTATAAATATGTGAAATAAATAAATGTTATCCCTTTTTATAGCTGAGAATAGCTACTAAGTGATTTCCTCTGAGATGATGGAGCTAGCAAATTCTCACATAAGAATTCAATTCTTGGGGTGGCAAGATGGCCTGGCAGGTAAAAGCCCTTACCGCCAAGCCTGACAGCCTGAGTTTGAGCCTCAGAACCCACAGGGTGGAAGAAAAGAACCAAGTCCAGGAAGCTGTCCTCTGACCTCAACATGGTCTTGTGTGTGTCATGGCACACATGAGCACATGCACAAACGCACTTGCATATGCACACACACGATAAGTAAGTAAAGAAGAAGATTTCAACTTTCCTCTCTATCCCCAAACATGATGTTTTTGTTCCTGTTGTCATCAGAGTCAGATGGCACTGGCTGCAAAATGATTCATTTTGCATGGAGAAAGAATTTAGAGATGCTCTTTGATGAGACAAGCTGTTTTAGGCCTATGAGTGTTTTCCTCTAGAACTCAAAACAGCATAAACAGGAGTCGGAGCTAGGCCCATAAGCTTTAGGGTTGGTTTGACACATTTTCCATTTCTGTAGTTAAAATTTCCCACCACAGCAACACAAGTTGGATTCGGGTCTTTTCCAGAAAATGACACTTCTTCCATTGAAACAGCTCCCTTCTTGGTAGTGTCTGTGTGTGTGTGTGTGTGTGTGTGTGTGTGTGTGTGTGTGTGTGTGTACATTTGTTTGCCTCATGAAGCAAGCATTCAGGTGGCACAAGGCTGTGGGTGACTTGTTCAGCTATTTGTGAGGAATCTGGCAAATTTGGGCTTTCTCCCTGGCAGGCAAAAGAAAGGGCCATTTGTTTGTGAAATATCAGCGAAAAGGCTGGTGCAGGTGGGGCCCGTCAGTGACATGTTGTTGGAAGCTGAGAGTGACTGCAGGTGCCGCCTCGGGGACACGGATGTGTGCTTCCTAGGCTTGGGGCCGGAGAAAGAGGACTGCCAACCCCCCAGAAAGAACCACACTGTTGTCCTCAGGGTGAATGAAAAAGATGTTTCAGTGCTGTGGACGGGCCTAGATGGTTGGCCACGGAGGACAAAACATCTCCTATAAAATCCCATTTACATAGTCCTATCTCACTTGGGCTTTTGGTGACCAGATTCAATTGTGCTGGCGTCCCCTGTGCAGTGTGATATCATAGCTTCAGAGGAAGGCTTTATTTAGAGGTCACACTAGTTTGTCCTGGGGATGTAGTCATTTTTTGTGTCATGGACAATGTTTTACTGTGGAGATATGAGCCAGATGGCTCAGCCACTTGCAGTCCGGGGCTAAACAGTGTCAGTATTGTTGGTGAATAAACAGAATCTATTATCTGCTGCTCATGAAACTGTAGTGCCCACCACTGTTTGGAGATGAAGTATTTAACAAATTGTTAGGTCTTCCTTAAAGCTGGCTCCAACACAGCACCTCAGAAATTAGAAATCTCACATATTAGTAAAAGCAACTGCTGCCCCCATCCGGCTTTCTGCTCTCCCCACCCCCTCCATCCTGAGAGGCCATTCATGCTTACAGTAGTGGAAGCCCTGATTTTTGTTTCCTTCCCACCACAATCCATATGCTAATATGATCTGTAATCCTAGTGCCCAGGCGGGGGAACAAGAGCCTCCTCAATTTTCTCACCCCCTCCGAACCAGGCCACCTATTTGTCAACCCCAAGCAGCACAGTGGGGCTTTATAGGACAGTGAGCACGGTGTGGAAATTCACTTGCAGGAGGGGCTTCTTCCCAATGCTTTGCATATAGAGGGTGCAGAGTCTGGAGAGGTCTTCTTGCATGGCAACTCAGTATCCATCAGTGGGGTGGAGCTGCCCACACACCCGGAGCTATAATACAGAGGCTTATATTGTGAAATAATAGTTTTTCTTGGAGGAATGTGTTTGGTGTTTTTCTCAACATTTACCACTAGTCATTTCTTTTTGTTCTTCTTCTTTTGTTTGAGCATACACCTTCCCTTTCTAAACATAGCACACGTTTCCATTTAACTTGGCCCAGCTGTGGCTGGGTCTATTGCAATGTCAGAAGTATTCGTTTCCTGTTTTAATTGCAGCCAAAGCCAACCTTGACTGGCAAGGAGAAAGCCACTGACAGGTTTGGGCTGTGTCCAGACCTCCTCAGACTCCCGTCAGCCAACTGTTCGACAGTCTATGCAAATGCATGCAAATGTGGGGACACTGGTCTGACACCTGCAGACTGAAGTGTCCATCCCTACTCTGGCTTGGCCTCCCCTGAAACTGGGGGTTTTGAAATGCTGCTTGGTTGCTTTCTGTCCGTTTATTATGCATTTGTCAGCAGAACATTGGGCTGGTGAAAACACTCCTCTTTGTCCGGAGGGGCGGCACAGCTCCGTGTGGTGCCGCAAGTGCCAGGGATGGTGGGATGGCTCATGGCCAGCTCTTGTGAATCCTCCCCTCTGTCCCCAAGACCCAAAAGCAGACTCTGAACTCTTGTGGGCTTGCCCACATGGAGGAAGGCCTTCTGTTTCTCTGGATGTGAAGACATAATGTTGGTGGTGGGGCAACAGAGTGAAAGGCCAGCTCACTGGCAGCTGGAACTTGGTGACTTTGAGGGAAAAATGTGTCCTGGATTTTAAAAAGCCAAAGCAAGAAATCTGCCTGGGCTGTCAGAGAACCAGAGACAGGGAGAAAGCCTGCTGCCTCGAGTGGGAATCAGATCACCAGCCATACATACCACCTCCAGACTGTGGGAACAGTGCCAGGTGGCAAGACTCTCTCAGCCACTTGCCGGTCAGCCATCTCGGCTCCCATCTGCTCAGGCCTTCACTGGCCTCTCACAGCCCTCTCTCTATGAGATGCTGGCGCTGGTCGGACAGCTGTTCTTTCTGAGTTCTATGTGAGGATGTGTAGGTTCAGTCTCATCTGATAAGTCAGGCAACAGCATCATCATGGTCCCACAGCCATAGACTGGAACAAGATCTGCATTCCAGCACATTTCTTCAGTTATGGCTGAGAAAAGATTCAGTAAAGAACAACCAAAACCAGCGTTCTATAGACTCCTTAAATGTTAGCCACCAGATCTGGAGAGAACATTTGTAATTTTTGTGTGGCTGGGCTTTAGTTTTCTAGAACATTTTGAGGATGGTTGTGTAAAAACAGAACTTCCAGGGTCTGGAGATATGGCTCGGTGGATAAAGTGCCCGCCACACAAGCATGAGGACAAGAGTTCGAATCCCTAGAGCACCCATAAGAACTGTGTGCAGTGGCATGTCTGTAACCCCAGGCTTGATCCTATCCTGAGACGATAGGCAGAGACCAGAGAACACCTAGAAGCCCATGGACCGGCTAGCCTGGTGCGTGCAGTAGCAGACAGCAAAAGAGGGACTCCAGTCTCAAACAAGGTGGGAGATGAGGATTGACATCCAAGACTGTCTGGAGCTCTCACATACACAACCAGAATTTCTGAATCCACCCCTCCACAGACTTAGACTGGAAGGACCTTGAAATATGCACGCCTGCATGCCTGTGTGTGCATGCACGGACATGTGCATGCTTTGGAGGGTGGGAACATGAATATATACAACCTAAACATCTTAGGCATACAAAGAGCTCTGGCACCATCTGTAAGTGGCTGCTATTGCTTATAGTCAATGCTATAGGGCGGGCTACAGCTCAAACTAGATGATTTTTTTTTTTTTTTTTGGTTTTTCGAGACAGGGTTTCTCTGAATATCTCTGGCTGTCCTGGACTCGCTTTGTAGACCAGGCTGGCCTCGAACTCACAAAGATCCGCCTGCCTCTGCCTCCCAAGTGCTGGGATTAAAGGCGTGCGCCACCACCGCCCGGCTAACTAGATGATTTTTGACCTAAAGTTCATTTTGCCATTCATACAGTTTAAAACGATCAGATTATCAGCTCTCTCCTCCTTGGATGTTCAAGAGAAGTGATGAAATCACGGAGGAAAGCTCTTGAAACGTGTTACTATGTTCCCTTCTCCAGCTCCGGAAGGACGAGCCTGGTGGGAACTTTCAGGGTGTGTGGGGGGCTGCACAGCAGGCAGGATGGTCCTCAGTGGAGAGCTGTAGTATATGCAAGTGCCACAACTCAGATGTGCGGTCAGTGAGAGCGAGGGGTTCATAACTTGAAAACTGCATTGTCGATCAGCATGACGCTGGTGCCAAGGGTTTGTGGAGTCTGTGGGATTTTTAAATGCCCTGAGGGACACATGGGGTAAGCCGAGATGAGAAATGCCCATAAAGAGCAGGCTCTGTAAACAGCACTGGGCAGCTGCTGCTATGGGTAAACTGAGGCACTTAGGCAGTGATAAGAACTCACCTACAGTCATGAGGTGGATCGTGACCACTGTTTTCAGTAGAACCCACTTCTTGGGCATATGCGTTTTCTTTTTTTTTTTTAACATTTATTTATTTATTTATTATGTATACAGTATTTGCTCTACATATATGCCCGGGCAGCAGATCTCAATGTAGATGGCTGTGAGCCACCATGTGGTTGCTGGGAATTGAACTCAGGACCTTTGGAAGAACAGCAAGTGCTCTTAACCTCTGAGCCATCTCTCCAGCCCCATATGCGTTTTCTTAATAATATCACATGGCGTGTGAAGTAAGGAAAACTCTAGCGACCGAATAAATATCCACAGAACTTGGGATTGAGGCCTACATCTCAATGATAAAGGTAATTTGAATTAGGTGCATTAGGGGTTTCCCAACAGGATGGGGAGTAGGGGGGATACCTGGAATCAGAACCCCAGTTCCTCCGAATATCCATGAGACCCATATTGTCTGTGGTTGTCAAAACATCAGCAAGGAAGGAAAGCAGGAATGTCACTGACTGGGTTTGGGGATGTTTTTCAGCAGCCCTGGTGCCTGGTACAAGGTGACTAGACCCACTTTTCTGTTCAGTGCCAAGGCAAGCCCCTTGGCCACTAGTCTTGTTTGAGTGAAAAGGGAGAATTGTATCTTACCAGCCCAATTCCTAGGATCTCTTATTTAAATGAGCCGGTGCTTTGCCTTAGGTAAAATAAAGTTAAATTAAAAAGTCTAGGACTAAATAAAATTACACATAGGCGACTCTGCTTCATTTTCTCCCAGTTTTCTTTTTCTTGTGTACTCGATCTGTCTCTCTCTCTTTTTAGAAATACACTTTGGAACTCAAGGTAGTTGTGTTTAAGCAGCTTTAATGTCCTTTCAAGGCTGTGCGCAAGGTTGTGGTCACTCAGGCAGCAGTAACTTTGAAAAAATGACCCGTCTACACCCAAACAATAACAGAATCCCTCTTTTTATGTTGGAAACGCCCACGGCTTTCTGCGCATCCCCAGACTCCCCACGTAGATGCAACTGTTTGACCAGCCTTCTACTGAACAAGTTAATTAAGCAAAAGAAAACGTGTCAGTTTCTGCCAACCTCACAAAAACAGAGCTGCGGGGGTAAAAAGGGTCGGCCGAATTAACCCACATTCCTGAACGGGTTCACTAAAGCGAGGCCTGGCTTTGCGGCAATGCCAAGGGGAGCCGCGCGCTGGATCGCCATTCACATTTATCAAGACATATTGTTCGCCAGATCATACTGAACACAATTAAAGCTGCAGGACCTCGGGGGGCCAAGGCTCGGGGTGAGCTTAGCTTAACTTAAAAAAAAAAGAAAGAAAGAAAAAAGAAAAAGAAAGAAACTTGTCACGACACGGTGCCCACCACTGACATTCTGCCCAGTAATGGGGACAAAACAGTTTTCCCCTACGACCATATGCAAGCAGCAAGTTGTTTTTAGTGTGCTCCCCACTTTTTACACCTCCCACACTCCTCTCCCCTTTCACTTCCATGAAAGCACATGCCGTGTGCAAAGCGACTGTATATTCTACATGCCATTTGTCTTGGCCAGACCAAACCTGGATTACCCCTACCCCTTTCTTTTTTGGTGCTGGGGGCGGGGAGGAATGCCTTCTTAAATCCTTCTCTGGAAGCTGGGAAAGCAGAGGCCCCAGGAATCCTGCTTCCTAGCCAATTAAATTTAGATGTGCTTCCCCCCCCCCCCCCCCAAATTTGGTTTTTCTTCCTTTATGTGAAGCCAAGATGGAGCTTAGTGCCCAGTGCTCTGGTCCAACCCCACCCTATCTGAGCCTCCTGCAGTCTCCAGGAAGAGCAGAGGTTTTCAGCAGTAGCCAAAGGGAATTCAGAAACTTTGCCTGTTCATTGGGGGAAAATTTGGATCTGTACCAGTTTGGTATTGAGGCCATGCAATCCTGATGTCTTTACTCCCAATGAGTACCCCCACTGTGTGTGTGTGTGTGTGTGTGTGTGTGTGTGTGTGAAATCCTTGTGTCGTTCGTTACTCTCTGAGAAAAGTATCCTACACTTATAATTACATGGGCCCACATTCCAGCAGGAGACAAGGACTCAAGCCAGCCAGCCCTCTCCTGCCTCATTACACAGGCCAGGAGTTCCCAGCGTTTATGGATTGGAGGATTCTCAAAGTTACACATTGGGAGCAATTGGCTCTCTGGTCCCATAAGAGCAGAAGCAGAAAGTTCCTCAGTGGCGGTGGCCTGGAGTTCTTGGTGACACAAGGTCACACTTTATCTGGAAGTGGAGGTATTGATGTTCAGTATCTACCACAGGGTTTCTTCTGCAGGGGCATGCTTCCAATCAAAGACTCAACACATATCAGTCACCAGACCAAGCAGGCAGATATTGTTGGTCCTCTCAAGTGTGTTCAGATAAGGGATATACTCTAACCAGAGGTTAGACAGACAGACAGATAGACAGATGGGGAAAGCTGCAGAAGTTTGGTGTGAAGGTAGATAGGGGCCCACTTGGGACACAGTGATGTCTGTAACACACATCCTCGGAGACACACCAGGTTGAGAACCTTTTTAAGCATATGAACTAACAGAAAACCGTTTTCCTTGACATGGTTGAAACAAACACAAAACATGCTAGAAGCAGAAACCATCATTAATGAAACATGCCCTGGGACTTCTAGGCCGATTCTCCTGACAGTAATCTCAACTGTTTCCATCTCATTGTTGCAGACATTTCAGGAAATGGGTATCAAAACTCAAAATGTGTCACCTGAATATCTCATCTTTTTAAGAGCTCTTTGTGGTTGACTGAAAACCATCCATGCACCTGGCAGGGGTCAGGGTCGGGACTCTAAGATCAGGGATCTAGCTTGTTCCAAACAATTTGGTCCAGGACCATTTAGGAGGATTTCCTTGTGTTCTGAAGGGATTTTTTGCCTGGTTGGCACCCTGTAAAACCTAGAGTCACTAGGTGGAGCAAAGTCCCTGAGAGGTTCCTATGGTGCCCAAAAAGGGTTCTTCTGAGATCTGGTAGACAATGTGAGTCAAGCTTGAGGGAGGCAGAATGCCCTACAAACACATCCTCTCTTCCTGGGGCAGCATACCAGCTGTCTGGGTATGGTCCTGCCTACTGTCCCCTCCTCCCCTTTGCTCTGGACTTGTTATTACCTCTGATGTCTCCACTACATGCTGAAGGCCACACTCTGGCTTTCTGAACACTGCTTGGAGCACACATATGTAGGTTCAAGTCCTTGTTATTTTTAGGGGGTGTGAGAATGTATCACATGCTTGGATCTGTGTGTATGAATGCGTATGTGAGTATGGGTCATGCATGCACATGTGGAGGCCACCTGTCATTCTTCAGGTGCCACTCATGTTGTTTTTAGAAACAGGGTGTCTCGTTAACTTGGGGCCTCACAGATAAAGTCAGGTTACCCAGTGAACCCCAGAGATCTCCTGTCTCTGTCTCCATGCTACTGGAATTGAAAGTTCTTACTACCATGTTCAGCTTTAAAAACAAGCCAAAACAATTTATTTATTTGCTGTGTCTGGACAGTGTGCAGGCATGTATATATGCTGTACATGTATGGAGGTCAGACTACCACTCTGTAGAGTCGGTTCTCCCTTTCCACCTTTACCTGGGATTCTGGGATTTGAACTCAGGTCCTCTTGTTTGTAAGGGAAACAGTATTATCTGAGATGGCTCCCTGTATTTTTCGGGACACATGCTAGGCAAGCACTCCACCAATGAGTGACACCTCTAGCCCTACCTCTCTGCTTCTTGACAGTAATGTGATCATAGGCCCTTCAACTCACCCATCTGTAAGAGAGGACCCACCGCAGAGGTTGGAGTGTAAGGCTGTGAGCTGAAATTAATGAGTGTAAAGAAATCTGTGTGATGCTGAGTTATGACTGCCACCAGTCTTCAAATCCCTGCATACCCAGAGTGCCACTTCACTTACTGCGGCAGGCAGGCATAACAGAACTGGATAGCCTCTTCTTATAGATTTGGGCTGGATTTCTTAGGTTTTCCAGCCAAGTCTCAGTATCAATTGGTTCCTTGGGCCAATCTGGCAGGACAAAGGCCACTGAGGTCCCTCCTTCACCATCTTCATTGCTACTGCCCAAGGTGGGGCTTGAAGGCTATGAGCAGACCATGCTACAGGCATATCAAGACTTAGAGTTATACCTATCCCATCTGTCCAGAAACCCCACTCCACAGTGGGGACCGAAGGTCAGAGATGTTGAGTGAACAGGTCCAGGGTTACACAGTAAGATCTGGGATAAGAACCCTGGTCCATAAGCGGTTGGCTGTCTGACTTTGCTGGATAGCAGTTTCACACTCAGATGACAAGATACTTAAAACGGTACTGTACACATCCTGATACTTACCCAAATATTTCTTCTCATTAACATATGGCCTGAACTCCAGGATTAGACCATCCAGATGGGGGTTATCACACGATACCAAAGCAATGAGAATCACTAGCATCCATTCCCATATGTGCCCTTGGGTCTAGATTTTGCTCACAAGGACAGGGTTAGTATCTGAGGGCTGCCGTGTAGCTGAGCAATTCAAAAAGGCTAAGTCACCCAAGCATGCAGCTGAGACACTACAGAAGAGGGACTCCAGAGCTCTCTTGCCCACCCCAGCTCTTGCCCACCTGCACCCAGGCCTCGCAGTGGTGCCCCACCAGCAATTAGCAGCTGGGAGTTTTCCTAACAAGCAGGAGGTTGAAGGGTACCTCTTGTTGGGTGAGATTTATGAGCCCGCACTTCCTGGGGAGACTTCCCAAGTTGAATTGTGGAGCACTTCTGACCCCACCGCCCAGAACAAGAGAGGGGTGGGGAAGGGAGGGACAGAGGGCAGAGGAGGCAGGGAGAGGGCCATTTCTTGGCCAGATGTCCAGAAGCGGGATCTGCCGACACACCAAGGGCTTCCTGCTGGTGCAGGGACCAGGGACCAGATGGGTGTGTGGGGGCGTGCGTGCACGTGTGTGTGTGTGTGTGTGTGTGTGTGTGTGTGTGTGTGTGTGTGTGTGTGTCTGTCTGTCTGTCTGTCTGTCTGTCCGTCTAGAGTCTGTTTCCCTCTCCCTCCCACCTGAGTGACAATGGGTTGTCAGCCAGAGTGTGGATGGACTGGGGAATGGGAGAAGGATTTACTTTAAGGCTGGGTTTGCCTCAAACACTTTCTGGAAAGGAAAAAAAAAATGCTAAACCCGAGACACTGGTGGACTTGAGAGTTTGCAGGTCCTTTCTGGGTTTTGTAGCCAATCCTTCCTCTGCACATGGTATTTGGATGTTGTCCTCCCACCCTACTCCTCCCCTCTCTGGCTAAGGGAAAGCGCTTACGGGGTTATCGTTGCTCTCTGCCTTTCTGGCTTGAGGGAGCAGAGAACCCCCAGACGACTTTGGGTCAGCCCTGCTTGAACCCAGCTGCACATTAGCATCTCCAGCAGAGATTTTGAAAGTATGCATGGATGCCTGGGCCCCACCCCAGCAGAGTGATTGGCTGGTCTAGGGTGGGGCCAGGATACAAGGATCTCAGATCTCCTGTGTCCAGTGAAGCAAAGCTGTGGAGCCCTGCTGCCATCCTCAGCATGATCATCTGGAACGTGAGTTCCAACCTCTGCCTTAAACTTACACATCACAGATAATGTTGGAATGGCTTATTGGGATGTGTGAGCCATACTAAGATGACATTGAGCTGAACAACACACTCTTTATACCACAGTTCCCAAGACCAGGCTCCTCAGATGCACCAACTGGAGTCTGCCTTCGCCACTGGGGTCCCATAGTTCTTGGATGGAGAGGTATGTCCTTAGCTGATCCTGCAGTGTGTGGCCCCAACTCCCTCCCTGGCATCATCTTAGACCAAGCAGGGCTTCACCACACCACAGGGCATGCGTAGGTCTTCATTTGTTGACACCTACTCATTATGTGTTTGTTCTTCAGCTTTTGTGACACAGTTTCTTCCCAGCAGTACCCCAGACCATGCCAAAACTTCCTGTTATTCATGCTCCCCAGTAGTAGGGATGAATCCCCTGGCGAGTTGCTTACTATCAGAACTGTCTGCCCCCTCAGCCATTGCTAAGATATGAACCCTAAAGGGATAGAAGCACGCCTGTTGAGTTCATTGCTTCAGCTCTACTTCACAGTAGGTCCACGGTGATTCAGGCATGATGAAGCTGAACTGTTCTGATTGCTCACAACTCTATCTTTGGGATCTAGTTTTGCGTTTACTTTAATTTTGCTGGCTCAGTCTTATGGGCTGTAATGTTAGTTTTTTTTTTTTTTTTTTTAATCAACTTGATTCCTGTAGGGAAAGGGAAGCTCAAGTAAGTATTGCCTCCTTCTGATTGGTCTAGGGTCACGATGGAGAGCAAGCCAGTAAGCAGGGTCTCTCTGCAGCCTCTGCTTCAAAAGAACTCTTAGCATGATTGACTTTTAGACTATTTTTTGTGGGGGGAATCCAAACTTCATTTTGGCCCTCTCCTCTTTCTTTCCCTGTGTTGGGGGGAGCCGGAAGGCTGGGGGGGCGGGGGTGGGGAGAGTGTAGCGGCCAGAGGATAAGACAGGGTTTTTCAATGGTCAGGAGCTCACTGTTTGGTTGGGCAGCCAATGAGCTCTAGGAATCCACTTGTTTCCACCTTCTCAGGGCGGGGCTTACAAGCAGGCCCTAACAAACTCAGAATTTTTCTGTGTGTTCTAGAGAGCGAACTCAGCAAGTGTCCTTGTTTGCCGACTTTGCCCACTGAGCCATCTTCCAGTTCTGTGATCTTGCCTTTTATTTTCTCTGGTGCAACCTTTCCATACAGATGTTTTTCTTTATTCCCCTTCATCTATTCATCTCTCCATCTCTTTCATTCTCTCTCTGATTGCCTTATCTTCTCCCTCAACCCATCTCTTTCCTGTCTTTTCTCCTCTCTCTCTACTCCCCCATCCTGTCTCTCTTTTCATTCTTTTGTATCCTGTTTTTGTTGACTTTTCCAGGCTTCTCCTTCTGACACATAATTTGAAGTAATTATACATAAATTATTCATTAAATAATAAAATCCAATAAAAGGATTGGGGATGGAGGTGGGTCTCATCTTGGCCTTACAAGAACTCATCTTCTATCCTTAAAATGACTTCCCCAGTGCTCACCAAATCTTCTCAAGCGCACAATCCTTGTTAAAAAATAAATTAACTTCCTTTTCTGATTGTAAAATAGATTATTCGTAGTTATAAAAAAATAAGTTAAGTATTAGGAGGGGAGGGTAAAACATGGGGCTAGGGAAATGCTCACTCAGTAAAGTGCTTGTCACGCAAGCATGAAGACCAGAGTTGGCTCTTCCACATCTGTGTGCAAAGCTGGGTGTGGTGATGTGTGCTTGTGCCCAGCACTGGAGAGGAGTGAGACAGGTGGCTTCTTGGGGCTGGTTTACCAGGTAGTCAGGCCTAATTGACAAGTACCAGGTCTCAGTGAGAGACCTTGACTCAAAAAACCAATGTAGAGGGTTCCTATGAAATGACACTCAAGGATAACTCTGGATTGCACATATGTACCCATGAACCCACACATGTATACATGCACACACATATACACATGTGTATACAGTCATGTACACACCCATGTGTACACATACATACACATATGTACACACATACACATATACACCCATATACACAACCATATATACATACACATATACACATACATGTACATACACAGAATAAAACTCTAATAAATCCCTACTATCCACCATTATTCAGACATAAACAGGCAGTGCTTTTAAAAAAACATTCCTCTCTCTCTTTTTCTCCCTCCTTCCTCCTCCTTCTTCCAGACTCCACATATGCATATACTCAGACATAATCCTCTCCTTGAGATGATATTATAACAGGAATTCTCTGAAACTGCTGTGGTGTCTTTCTCTGCCTAATTACCTGAAGCTCCAGGTTATTTGCGGTTGTTTCAACCTATTTCAGATTCCTGGCTGGCCAGCAACCCTCCCCGTCGCCACCACCGCCCATCGCAGTGCTGGGCTTGTAGGTGTGTGCACCCACAGTCCGGTTTTCTGGGAGTGTTGGGATCTGAACTCAGGTCCTTGTGCTTACCCGGAGTACACTTTAACCCCTGAGTTGTCTCCGCTTCCTTTTCCTCTTCCTATCCTCCCTCCTTCCCTCTCTCCCTTTCCTTCTCTTCCTTCTACTTCTTTCTTCCCGTCTCTCTTGTCTGTCTGTCTGTCTCTTTCCCCATTCCCTCACTTTTTGTTCTTTGGGTACCAATCTGATCATAAACTGCTCTGTTCTTAGTGACCTTCTCAGGGTTTTTCATACTTTGAAAGAATTAAAAATTATAGCAACAGTGAATAAAAGTAACTCTCAGCTCCTTATTAACTGAATGCAACCAGGGGAATAAATACAGTGAGTGTTCAAGGAAAAAAAGTGAAGAATAGAAACTTGTTTAAGTGGCCAAAGAAACTTTATCCTATTGTGCTACAGGCCAAGCCACGCCAGCTATATGTAAATGCAAGCGGTGGCCCTGTGTGCTCATGTGTCCACTTTGAAGTTGCCATCTGAATTTAATTCTGCCTTTGTGATTAAATCAGGCCATTACGTTTAATCTCACTTAATAGTAAGAAATGTCCTTTGTTGTTTTCTATAGGCAACATATTCTGCCCTAACATATACAGCTTGTCATTCACTCTTTACTATTAATCCCCGATGGCTGATAATTGCTTCATCTCCAGGCCCTCTGTCCAATTCACAAGGGCTGATTGCAACTATTCTTTCCCTATACATTGATGCACTGTTTGGGCCTTGCTTCTTTGCCTCACTGCGCCCTATCAAGCTGTCCACATTTTCTGGGCATGTGGATGTATTGTGAGATGTTAAATTAAATTCTGTATTGACACCCCCTCACCCCACCCCAAACACTGGAATCTATTAGCCCCTGGAACTTAGCTGATTGAGAAGTGGGACTACTTTTCCACTGAAAATCCTTCCATAAAAACAATAACACACTTAATATTTTGTTTCTAGGCAAAGACTAGGGTCTTAGGGAAGCTGTCTTGCTTGTTCCACGGTCACTATGGAAGCAAGGCCAACTGTGTTCGTACCATGAAGATGTTCTCATCTTGCAATTGTCTGTATTGCCATTTCTCTGGAGGAGGGGGATTTAACTCTCAGAGATATGTTTTTGTTGTTGTTGCTTTATGATGTAAAACTTTGTCTCCTCTTTTGATTTCTGTCTCTAAAAATGTCTCAGATGATGACTCTTCCATCCTCCTCCACCTGTTCTCAGCAGCATGAATTGTTCAGGCCTAGCAAGACTCCAAGGAAAATAGCAGCTGATCGAACAGCACAGCAAACGCCCCCCAGCTTCGTGCTTTGCACCTATGGTAACAGATACGGCTAATTTTAATATTTAGCTTTACAAAGGCATGGGCTTGCCCTCTCTGTTACCCCCTCATTAGATGGGTCACGCTTACTGAGCTTTCCATCATGCTAAATTAAGAATACTATCATTATCAATTTGGCTCTTGGTTCCTGGAGCATAATTAGCTGTTTCTATCTAATTCACATTAACCACATATAGAACCTAGAATTTCTACAGTAGCCAGAAAACACCTCACACACACAGCCTGGGTTTGTGCAGTTTCAGCCTCCTGTCTGTTATTGGGGCTCCTGGGAAATCCTTATAGGATTTAAGAAGCAATCTTATTTAATCTTATTTTTATACAGGATATGCTTAAGTAAATGCTGGCTTACAATTACCATAGAAAAATCCTTAAGGCCTAGAAAAACTATAGGAAAAAAAATGAAACCTCAAACATCTTGGACCTCTGACACAGCTGCCATCCTTTTGGTGTATTTTCTAGACAGCACATACAGTCATGTCTATATAAAAACATACACACAACTTTCAGCATTTCCAAATAATTTTATTATATTAGTCTCAGATAACTGAGGTGCTGAGAAATGTCTTATAAGACTAGTATTTGTCTTACTTTAAAGCAATATTTAAAGACTGTGATTTTTTTCTTATTCGGAATAATTTCAGATTTATAAGAAAGCTACATAGAGCTGGGCGGTGGTGGCGCACGCCTTTAATCCCAGCACTTGGGAGGCAGAGGCAGGCAGATCACTGTGAGTTCGAGGCCAGCCTGTCTACAAAGTGAGTCCAGAACAGCCAAGGATACACAGAGAAACCCTGTCTCGAAAAACCAAAAAAAAAAAAAAAAAAGAAAGCTACATAGACAGTACATAAAACTTACATGCCTCTCACCCAATATTGCCTTTGTCTTTAAGTTTAAAAGGCTGTGTGCATCCATTTAGTCACTTATTTTGGCAGGGGGAGAGGTCAGGGGATAACTCGTGAGAGTCCTCTTCCCATTATGTGGATTCCAAGGGTAAAGTTCAGATCATCACATTTGGTGGCAAGTTTCTCTGTTGAGCTATCTTGCCAGCCTGGATATTGCTTGGTGTGTGTGTGTGTGTGTTTTGTTTGTTTGCTCTTTTAACATCCTACATAACTACTAGATATTTGTCACAACGAAGAAACACAGCACGAAAAAAATACAAGTAGATATATAGAGCCATTTGATCAGGTTCTTTTATCATAGAAATACATATTTTTCTATGTCCTTAACTATTCTTATTTTTCTAAGAGAGATGAAGGTGATGAGTATGACTGTAGATAAGACATAAATGCTGATAAATGTCTAATCAGAAAGCTGTAGCCAGATACACCATCATCCCAGAAGTCTCTGGCTGGAGAGAGACTGTACCTAGGCTCACAGCACTCCAATCTGCTGCAGGACCTACCAGCAGGGGCTCACTGCCGACTCTATGGGAGCATCAGCCAGACTCCCAGGTTCCATTTTTGCAAAGGAGACTTTGAGGGCAAAACAAATGCCGGCACCGGTGTTTCTAGCCTTCCTTTAAAAAAGGTATACTCATACATTCCCACGTAGAAAATTTGGAAGCTACACATGGGAATAAATCGGTGAGCGGCACCATTAACACAGACATGCAGATGTGTTAGCTTGCATAGGGACTTGCAGACACGGCTGGAACCCCACTGCTTTATAACGGCTGTTTCACCTGCATCATGCTTATTTTTCAGGAACATTTAATTCTTGTAGAATTTCTCCACGAATTGCATGGGTTCCATCCTATGACATAAGCCTAACTCTTTAGTCTCATCTCATGTTCCTACTTGAAGTGTCTGTGAAATGTCAAGAAAGGCAGAAACAAGAGGAACCCTGACTGTACAAGGGGGAAGAATCAGCCCCTGAAACTTGTCCTCTGGCCTTCATGCCAACACCGCACCACGGGTGCTGTGCACACCCACAGGCAAACTCACAGGCATATATTTAATAATATATATTAAGGTGTTTAGAGCTTTTTTTAATTACTAATGTAAGTTTCTACCTTTTTCATTTTTTTCTTATATTCATTTTTTCCTGTTATAAAGAGAATAACTATGTAATATGTTTTCTTATTGTCTCAGAGATAATATCTTCAGGGACAGGACTCATGGCTTTGACTGAGGTCACCCTGTTTGGACCATTCCTGAAGGTTGTTTTCCAAGATTATTTTTAAGAAGTCACCAGCCAACCCAAAGATCACTACATTATTGGGGAACAGCGATGAAAACTTGATTCTCAGAAGAGACCAAATGCTCACCACAGCTTTGCAAAATTGACTATATGTCCCTGTCTAGTCAACTGTTTTGCTACCCACGGGCTCTCCTCCATGGAAGACAGGCATGCACATGAGGGGGCAGGTAATACAAACACTGGCTCCAAAGAGCCCCTCAGAAGCCAGCTGAAAGGTGATCAGAGTAAATGGCAGGAATCAACAGCAACAAAAACAACACAAACTGGCTTTGGGTGGGTCCAAGTCTCCAGGTGCAGTTGTGATGTGTCACGTATGTTCAAAAGATGCAAACAGGCAGAATATCTTTGGATGTTCTTGGAAATTTCTGGATTCATTTTGTCAGCATTCAGACACAAGATAAAGCCTTGATTAGTGACTTCAAATCACTCACTTTTTCATGGAGAGCCAGAATTTTCTAGAGCAGACAATATTGCCGTGTTGTTGGGTCTCGAATTCTGAGCTTACTAAGCCTGTGTGGATTTGTTATATGACTGAGTTTTCTTAATCACTTTTACATGACAATAGCTCTGCTCTTTTACTAAGTGGGAGTTAGTGACTTTAGTTTCAGAGTATACCAAGCAACATATGGGATTACATATGCTATTTTAAAACATTCCCAGTCATTTTATGAGGTTAAAAAAATAATCTAAAAAAATTGCACTGGAAAATAATAGCCAAACTCCTGACTCTGAAGGTTCTATGGCTAGAGTTCTATATTCATGAATTCGACCAATTCTGGATTAAAAAATATTTGGGAAAATTATGTCTATACTGAATCTTTAGAGACTTTTTCTTATTATTTGTAAAGTGGTGTAGCATCTGTACTGCGTTTATGTTTGACACCATAAGCAACTGAGAGGTGACTGGAAGAATATAGGGTATGTGCACAGGGTGCATGCGGAGCCCTGAGGCCCAGCCCTCAACCTCAGATACGGGTTTACATTCGAACCCCGTCTAACCCCATGTCACTTAAAAGCAAAATTACCAGTTCTATGCAGCACAACTCAGAGGAACTGGGACTCATGGAATCAGGTTGAACACTGTGAAGCCTGCCTGGCCGTTTTTCTAAGTCAAGCCCAGAGTGATTCCTGGGAGGAAAAACAAAAACAAAAACAAAACTAACAATGAATGGCTTAACAGGAATAAAGGAAAGCAGGTACCAAGAAAACAGATAAAACAATAAGTTTGTGAAGCTCAAAGCCCAGAACCGCCCTGGGTGTCCACATGGGCCTGGGAAGGTCTGCCTCTCGAGTGGAAATACAGAGCCTGAGGCCTTTGCATTTTATAGCCGTGGCTATTCCTAAGCAATATCTGAACATTTTTTCTGTTCTGGAGCTTTGAACCAGTACCCAGAGAAGATATTGGCATTGCATTCTCAACTTTTAAATTTCATTACAGAAATTCCTGTTGTGATCTTTTTTATTTAAAAATGTGATATAGAGACTGCAGGTGTTGCTTACTTGTCAGGGTGTTTGTCTAGCATGCATGAGGCTCAGGGTTGGAGTCCCAGTACTGAGTGAACTGGGTGTGGTGGCACATGCCTGTAATCCCTTCACTTGGGTGGTGAAGGAAAGAAATTAGTAGGGGGTCATCATCTACCACTATTTAGAGAGTTTCAGGCCAGCCTGGGCTACAAGAGACCCTGCTTTAAACATCAATAAAAGGAAGGAAGGAAGGAAGGAAGGAAGGAGATAGAAAGAAAAACAGGAATGTGATAGAAGGTGTTTGATTAAGACTGAATTTTACCAGCTAACTCTTGAAGCCTCCCTTGTTCTCCCTCACTCCTTCCTTCCTTTCCCACTTCCACTGGATGAAGTGACCCTCATCCTAGAGGGATGAAAAGGAAAGAGACTGGTCACTCTGTCTCCACGGCTCCGTGAGGTGTGGCGCAGGAATTGGCTTTTGAGTGGAATCTTGAAGGGTGTGTTGCATGGCAGTGGATACACGAGGTAAGGTGGGTTAGGCTGACTGGCTGATGGGAGGAAGTCAAAATGCCAACAGTCGAGAAGGTGAAACTTCAGGGTGGCAGGTACTTGAAGAATAGAGCAGGACAGGGAAGCCTTGAGGAAGGCAAGGGAGTAGGCAGGATTGTTTGGGCACTCTGTCCTCAGTGTTTGGCTTGTCAAACCGGTAAGCGTTGTTCAAAAACTCTCACCAGGGGGCAGCGCTCACATTGAGTGGTATGCTTGCTTTTGAGGAGACTCAAACTTTCAGGGAACCATGGGAAAACAGACCAGCATGTCTACTGGAAGCATTAGCCTCCTAGTCCTGCCCATCTGGGAAAAAAAAAAAATCCCCATAGGGATGAGACTCCTGGGCTACAGGTTTATTTTGAAAAGACAACCTTGTGCTATCCTGAGACTGTTTATTCTGTTGAAGTGACATTGCATAATCCAGTCTGCTTTTGTGATATAAATAAGCGAGCTTGTCTAAAGAAGCTGTTGTCTCTGGGTCCACTGGGAGCCTGGGGTGGGCTTGTGGGACTTACCCACCTGGCAGGTTAAGTGACGAGAGATGGGATCAGAGAGAGGTAATTGACTTTAGAGCAAACATGAGTGGGCGTTTCCAGAATATTCCATAGATTAGCTGTGAGTGGCGTGGAAGTGGCGTGGATCTTACGACGCCCAGAAAGAAGAGTGGGGGCCACTGAAAGCATTACCAATAAACCCAACCTGTTGCTTTCAAGTTTTGTCCCTGACATTGTCCCATAAGTCTTGGGTGAGACAGGAAAGCAGACCGGAATCATGCTAGGAGAGGGGCAACTGAGAAAGCAGAAAACTGGGACTAGTATATCCTTACTGCCCTCCAGGCTCCCTGCCCTGCCCCGGGATACTTGGGGTAATTACCTGATATGCTCCAAAATGAGAAAGGAGCTTATGGCTCTCACTGAAACTGATGGTGTTGAAATCATTCTAGGTTTGCTTTGCAAAACAAACAAACAACCCAGTAGTAAGTCACGATTTTTATATCTGGTCTTGAAAGCAACCTTCTAGAATGACTTCTTGTTCCTGAAGTGGGGCGTCTGAATTCTAGACTTCTGTGAATTCAGATGCAAGACTGACTTGGTGAATTCATTTCAGTCTTGAAAGGTGGAAATTAAAGCAAAGTTTAAGTATTGAAGAGATAGCCTGAGTTTATAGCTTAGCAACAGGAGTGTTGTCCCTGGAACATGACTAAGGACAGCCGAATGTTCTCTTTTAGTGTTTGTTTTTATTACTTCGGCTCACGTAACTGTTCCCATCTTTCTATTTGGCCATTGCTGTGTGTCCATAAGCGCAAGACAAGCATGGCTTAAGAAGCCTGGTGTCCCTGCCCAGTCCTGCTTGCTTATGTAGAGTGTAAATGAGGAGCCCAAAGATCTCAAATACTATTGAAATGAGCAAGAGGTAGTGAGACTAGAGCCCGGAGGAGTGCAGACTGTGGCCCCAGGAATATTTCCATTCAGCAGAAACTGGCCCTGCCATGTAAAAACCTGGCTTCTGTGGCATATCTTCCCATTTTGCCAGAGAAACTCGATATTTGAATTTTCAGGTAGTTTTCCAATCACATATAGCCAGTGAATTTATTTAGAACCAACAGCACTCACCTGTAGCTGCCTTCCCCCTGCAAGTGACCTCTGTCCTGGAAGTCAGCAGAGCAATACTTCTCTGCTTGGGTGTCCAAAGGTGTTGCCTCAGACCATCTGTAACACAGATATTTACATCACAATTCATAACAGTAGCAAAATTACAGTTATAAAGTAGCAATGAAATAATTTTGTGGTTGAGGTCACCACAAAATTATTTGGTCACAGCATTAGGGAGGTCGAGAACCACTGCAGTAGAGTATCTAAGACCATATGTCTTTGAAATTGAACATTCATAAATTCAAGTCTTTCCACATTTTCACAGTCGGTCTCAATGACATACCCTCGGTTGTGGCGTTTTAAATACTAAAGCCTAGCCTCTACTCCAAACAGAACCTCTTTGGGAGTAGATTTGTTTAATTAGTTTTGTTTAAATTAGTTTTATTTTGATAAAATATTCATAATGTGAAACTTGCCATCTTTTAAAAATTTGCTTTGCTTTATTAATTCCATATATTGGTGAGATTTGGGGTTGCTATTTTGTAAATATAAAATGACAAAGAGTTTGAAAAATAAGATCTTGTGTAGAGAACTGAAAGAAATAATTTTTTCTTTAGCATGGTTGATTAATATTATCAATTTAGAGAAATTCAGCTGCTAAGCTGTTAGTAATGCTATATATTTATAATTTAGAGCTGTCCAGAAAGGGGAAATTTCTTATGTACTTTTTACCTATGTGCTAAAAGATACTCTAATAATCATGTGCAGTGATTACTCCTACATTTTAATTATTTTTATAGTCAATTTTTATTTTTCACAAACCATACTCTGTGTGTATACAATTTACATAGAAATAACACTGTAATCACATGTTTTTGTGTAGTTTTAAACAGAATTTAAAAAGTTTTTTTTAATTTGTTTTTTTTTTTTTGAGACAGGGTTTTTCTGTGTAGTCCTGGCTGTCCTTAAAGTCATTCTGTAGACCAGGCTGACCTCAAACTCACAGAGATCTTCCTAACTCTGCCTCTTGAGTGCTGGGTTTAAAGGCATGCACCAACACCATCTGGCAAAAAGGGAAAAATTTAACATTACAGAACCCCTCCCCATAATAAAAAAAAGTTTTAAATCTCCTTTTAAAGTGAGTCACTGTTATAAATGTATTCAAGGACTGGTCATGGCTGACTCCTGTCACACCAATGGTCAGTGGACTGAAAAAGAAACCCAACGTTCACAATCACTGCCTCAAAGGAATACCATTTTGGGTTCATCTGGACGCAGACATGACTCTTGCTGCTTCGGTTCTTCCACAGGTTGGATTATTATAAATTTTGCAGAAACTTAACTTTGTCACCATGGCATTGAGAAGGAGGACTGCCAAGTACCCATCACCGTCATCCACCTTAAAATTCTTCTCATCTCAAAGCACTGAAGCTATGGTTGGAAACAGCTCCCAGCAAGCACTGTTCTCTTTGTTCTCTCTCTCTCTCTGATTTGTCTACTCTGGCTGTCTCATAAAAAGAAAGACACAGGGTTTGTCAGTTAGTGTCTTTCCTTGTCTCACTCAAGGACCTTAAGGCTCGTCTCTGTTGTAACATATAACAAAATTCTCTTCAGTTTTAAGGATGACCAATGCTCCCTTATAATCTCATACAGCATTGTGTTTATGCATTCCTGCATGGATGGACACTTGGGTTGTCCTAACTCTGCCCTGTTGGGAGCAGAGCTGCCATGGACTCAGGTCTACACATATGTGAGTGCCCGCTTTCAATTTTGACAGTCCCTATTTGTAAGGACTCACTGTCAGCCTCTTCTTTGAGAGTTACTCTCTCACTTGCAGGGGCTAGGTGGTGATGGCCCTGTACTTGTATGTATATCAGCAACCCACCTGATTGTTACAGGTGAACATTCAGTGTGCCCCTTTACTCTAGTTCAGCTAGAAGAAAAGAAATTAATGGAGGGAGATTGGTATCGTGGACATACTGAAAAGAAATAGGTAAAGTTAGTTTTACTAATATATCTAGCATCTATTACATATAATTGATATATAATAGATACATATAATGCATAATAAAGTTATGAGATTGCTTGTATTCTTTGCATGATATTTTCAAGATCCAGGTGTACTTCACACCTACAGCACACTCCAGGTGGATGGCTGTATTCCAAGTCTTCAGTAGCTTTACATGTTAGGGGCACCACACTGGACAATGGAGGATTATAAGATTTGAAGGATGGTTTGGGATGAACTTCAGACCATCCTCCTATTGTGGGTTGTGAAGAGTATATATTGTTTTCTTCTACTGGTATGGAAAATCAGAAATCCAAATATTAAATAAAATCAAACTAAGTCAACTAAGATCCTATCTTATGGGTATAAATATTGCTGAAGATGTCAAACAAGCCTCTGAGAATGTGAATAGGGGTTTTCAGGGGAAGAAGAGCGAAGGAGGGACTGGAGAGATGGCTCAGTGGGTAAGAGCACTGGCTGCTCTTATAGAGGACCTGGGTTCCATTTCCAGGACCCATATGGTGGCTCATAACTGTAACTCCAACTCTAAGAAATTTGATACCCTCTTCTGACCTCTGTGGGCATCAGGCATATATGTGGTACACATTCATATGTTCAGGCAAAGCCACTGTCAGAGAGAGAGAGAGAGAGAGAGAGAGAGAGAGAGAGAGAGAGAGAGACCATCTAAATGACCCTCAAAGATCCCTGGACTGGTTCTCCCACCTACATAGAAAATGTATTTAACTTATAGCTGCTGGGTGAACCATGGTCCTGCTAAGTACCTTACTGAAATTGTGTCTTCAAGGACTTGGGATGCAGCTAAGCTGTAGAGTGCTAGTAGGCACTAAATCCTAAGTTTGATTTCTAGCTCCACATACACCTGCTG
Organism: Lophiomys imhausi; assembly: GCA_907164525.1. Taxonomy (NCBI): domain Eukaryota; kingdom Metazoa; phylum Chordata; class Mammalia; order Rodentia; family Muridae; genus Lophiomys; species Lophiomys imhausi. Next base: position 102,421 of record CAJQZJ010001005.1, read on the forward strand.
TCATGGAACATTCTACAGTTCCAGCACTTGGGGCATAGAGGCATCAGAAGTTCAAGGTCACCCTCAACTACACAGTGAATTGGAGGTCAGCTTGGGATACATGACAGCCCATGTCTATATGCATGAAGGACATTGATATTACTCTTGCTAGGAGCTAGCTGGGTTTTTTTTTTACTGTGGGAGTTGATATGTGAAAGGACCAGGCTTAATGTGAGTGTTAATTTCAAAATGGCTTTTCTTTTGCCTTAACCCTTTCCTTGAGTCTAAGGACTATGGCTGTTGACTTCTGAGACAGGCAGTCTCTGACATTCATGTTTTGTTAGAGGTAATCATAGGAAAGTCTTACATCCACATAAAGATGTATATAAACAAGGATGTTTACACAAATATTGAAAAAAAAACAACTCAAATATTTGGCCATGAAGGACTGGTACAATGACTATCCGGTATGTCTGCTTGTTGAATGTCCAACAGACGTTTTTAAAAATGAGATTTATTTATAATTGACATGGGTTGAAGGTCACGGTGTGGGCATAAACAAAAAGAAAAACCCAAATTCAGTATTAGTATGATTACTATTTCTGTAGGAAAACAAAAAGAAAAAAAAAGGTTTGCTATAGAAATTGAAAGAACATTTCAGAAAATACAATTGGGGTGCTGGAGAGATGGCTCAGTGGCACTTGCCACACGATTATAAAGACCTGAGTTTGGATTCCCAGAACCTATACAAGAAAAAATAATCCTTTTAAAATTTCAAGCAATAATAAACACTTTTAAATAGTCACTATTCATGGGCTGCGGCTGTAGCTCAGTTGGCACAGTGCTTGATTCACATGGGTTCAGTCTGTAACTCTGCATCCACGAGGCGTGGTGGTGCATGCTAGGAGTAGAGACGGGGGAGCAATTCACAATCATTCCTGGGCTACATCATCAGAATGTACCTGTCTCCTCCAGCAACAGATCCAGAAGCCAGCAGCCAGCCCCCCCCCCTGCATGGCTGTGAAGCTGATGATGGTGGGACTTAGGTCCCAGTTGAAGAGTGACATCCCTCAGTCGCTGAGATACCTACAAAGTGCTTGACCTACCACATCCAGGTACAACTTATATAGCCGTATAAGGGAAGATTATGTATATTTAAATTCAAAATTAAGATGAGGCTAACAGAATGGCTTGGTGGGTACTGGTGCTCGCTGACAAGCCTGGCAGCGTGAGTAGTACTTCCTCAGAACACACACGGTGGAAGGAGAGAACCAACACCCACAAGTTGTCCTCTGACCTCCACATGCATATGGTGGAAGGAGAGAACCAA
>CAJQZJ010001005.1:105603-116081 GCA_907164525.1 Lophiomys imhausi
TTCCATGTGTCACACTGTTTGGCCACCAGACTGCAAGGATTATATCCACTGGAGTCTGAACTTGACCAGGCTTTCATGTGTCACACTGTTTGGCCACCAGACTGCAAGGATTATATCCGCTGGAGTCTGAACTTGACCAGTGCCTCATTTTTATATCTGAGCTACTTTCAGCCTCTAGAAATCCAGCCCCACATGGCCACATTTGGAAAGAGCTAGTAGGAAGGCTGTGGCCTCATGGGTGACTTGGCAGTGGCCTAGATAAACTGGGAAGGCAGGTTGGGGGCTTGCCTTCAGTTCAGTCCATGTAGGAGTCTTGGAAAAATCAGCAACAATTATCCTGTCTATAGGTAAACTTCTGATATTTTTCTCATTACATATTTTTTTATTGATTTTGATTTAAAATATCTTAAAACATTATTTATTACGACAAATGACCTTGGGTGAGGTCCTTTAAAGAAGTGCTACAGTTCCTAACCCATATCCTGGTTTCTGGCTAAGTAAGAACCAAGTAACACAAGCAGGTCTCATCTAACTGTGTGACTCTGAGGACATTTAGCTTACTACAATGTTTTCCTGTTTGCCAGGATGAAATGGTCACTTAATTCATGAGTTTGAACCAAAACATAACTATTTAAAACTCAAACAAAACTGGGGCTGGGGACTTAGCCCAGCGGCAGAACACTTCTAGCAAGTGTAAAGCCTTGGGTTGGGTTCTCAGTTCCAAACTGCGGTGGGGTGTCGAGCAAAACAGCCTGACTACATTTCTCCTTCTAATAATTTTTTTGATTAAAAGTCTTATGATGTATTTCTTTGCTTCCCTTACTTCTACATCCTCTTCCTCCTCTACTAGATTTGGGTATTTTAAATAACTTATATATAATAAAATCACTTAATTTGTGGTATGTGTGTGGTGTGTGTATATGCATGTGGTGTGTGTGTGTGCGCGTATATACAGGATATATGGGCACATACTCAAAATCCAGGGGACTGAGTGTCTTCCTCTGTCCTTTCCTATCTTTTTTTCTTGAGATAAGCTTTCAATTAACCTGAAACTTGCCGTCTTAACCTGAAGCTTGCTGTTTTGTCTAGGCTTGGTAGGTGAAGCCAAACCTTTTAAATTATCTAATACGTATTTATTACTATAAACGCTTATAATAAATATGAACACTTACCTACTAACACTATGAATGACTACAACTCCTGTTACCTAACCACTAAACTTATTAATAACTATAACAACTATTTCATAACCTTTTAGAAGGATACAGTCTCTGGGGCAGGTCCTCAGTTGTCAAGAACACATCAGGAGTAGATCCTTTAAGGCACTTAGTCAACATTCTTTTCTTTAGGAATATCTCAAACGTAGATCCTTTAGGGTAAATTGACTATGGCGGCTTCACCTTAAATAAGGCTTGAGGCTTTCTTCTCCCTGGGAGAACTCAGCCATCTGTAAGTCAACTTATTCCCTTTGTATCAGCAACTCTGCCACTCTGCCTCAGTTTTTGAAGCTGGCCACAGTTTTTCAGGCCACTGTTTGGACTGGTTGAACCCCTCTAGGCAAAAGCTGAGCCACAGGGTTTAGTCCTTGGCCTTTTGCTGTTTTGCTGAGGCCTTCTCTGCTCCCCAGCTTCTTTCTGCCTAAGGGAGACCCGGCTGTCAGTCCACTAGTATTTTCTCCATCAGATGATACAAACTACTTGTCATTTCTAGGGTGAGAACTTTCTAGCATCAGAGCTCTCTAGCATGGGGCCCCCCAGGCTCCATCCACTTGTTCTTAAATAGATCTTTCCTTGTTCCACCTGGCTTCAGCCTAATTTGAGTTCCACCCACTTAGCAGCTGAAAACAATTCCAGGCCATAAACCTTGTTTTTAGTTCATAGAGTCTTTCCTTGTTTCGCCTGGCTTCAACCTTGTTTTAAATCCATAAGCTGATAAGCTAATTGCCCACAGCCAAGTTGATCTTCATGCCCTAGATTAAGACACTGTATCAGAAACCCCCAGATATTTACTATGTCTAATTTATATTAATCTAACTCCTCTTACAGGTAGGTGGTGAGCTCTCAGGATCTGCCTGTCACCACCCATGAATTCTGGAGTTCCGAGAACACATGGCCAAGCCTTGGTTTTTTGGTGGGTGCTAGGGGTCCAAATTCAGATCCTTGTGTTCACATGGCAAGCACTCTTACCCTCTGAGCCATCTCCCAACCCCCAGACACTTAATATTTCCATGTTGACGATCCTTCTCTCTCTCCCTTCACCCTTCCTCTCCGGCTCACTTTCCTTCCCTCCTCTGTTCTGTGGAGGCAACTCTGGCCGAAATTCATGTCGAGTTCCACCCATTGAACTCTGATGATCACGGCCCTGGTCTGAGATATCACTGTGCCTGTCCCAAGTGTGGGACCCTTACTGAGAGATGGCCAAAGGCAGGGATGAGCCCCAGCTCCCTCCACCAGAGTTCTCCTGGGCTGACTGAATCCCATTCATCCTCCATGTGCAGATGACTCAACCAATGATTTCAGCCACCCGCCTGGTGTTTGTGCCACACCTGGCGGAGACTGTTTGCTGCTGTCCTAAGCTGACGCTGTGCTGGCGAATGACATTGAGTCAGCTTGTAGCCAAACAGATGAAATGCTGCTGCTTCAGAGGAGCCTATTGTTTGTGGGCCCATCAGGAGGAGGAGGAGAGGGGGAACTGGCACTGTGGGGAGGAGGGGATTCTACAGTCTTTCTCCAACCACCTCAGAACAACATTTGGCTTCAGATAAGCTCACCAGCAATCCAGGAGAACAAGGACAGAGCCTCACATGGGCTCTCCTAAGAGAACCCTCAAGCTACCCCGACTGGTCTCTCTATGCTTATTTGCTTGTTCTGAATGGACTTTTGCTGGGCACCCTTGGGTGTTACCATAGACCCTGCTCATGCACAAGAAAAGGTGCAAATGCTGGGTACACTCTCTCCCTTAGTGACCATCACAGCACAGAGCACCACACAGTTAATCCAATTCTGTCTAATGGAAAAAGTTCTGTGTATGGTGACAAATCAGCTGTGACAAGCACTGAGCTTGGTCCTGTTAGGATTCCCACCCTAGAGAACAGGTGGATCCCCTGAGCTAAGCAGCCTGTCTGAGATCACCCAGTTCCAATGCTTGGCCAAAAAGAGATCTCAGTAGGGCACGATGGCAAATGGAGACTAGAGGGAGGGGTGGGCGGAGTGTGGGAGATGACTGTGGCATCCAGTGGCACTTGGAGACAACAGCAGTTTCTTGGGACAGAGAACGTGAAGGGATGTGGGAATCCATGAAGCTCTCCTCCCTCACTTTCTTGAGTACCATCTGGCCATCCCATTGGCACAACTTTCCTCAAATCCTCCACCTGGGTAGTTCGTGATTAACCGCTGACATGTGTCTATCAACCACTGACATGTGTCTCTCTGCTTCACTGGAAGGCATTATGAAGACAAAATACAAAAGACATCTTCACAGGTCCTCAGGGTCCCTCAGATCATTGCCATCACTGGTGAATTCACCAATTCTATGAGTAGAGTGCTGAGATACCTGAATTTATGTTCCTTCCTCTGGAGTGACCAGAGGGTTGGTCCCTATTCCTTCTGCACAGGCTGTGCTAAATAACACAGTTCCCAGGACTACAGAGGGTTCCTGCAGCTGACCCCACCAGAAGCCAGCAGGCAAAACCATGCAATGTCCTTGTGTGGCTGGTAATCAGGGTAGAGAAAATATCACCCAATCAAACACTGTCATTACCGATCTTTATCCACTTGATGTGATTTTTAAGGACTTAAATTGGACACATCTAATGATCCCTTCCTGATAATTCTTTGGTTTTGTGTTTGGCTCTTTACCTTAGGCCAGTGGTTCTCAATCTTCCTAATGCTGTGACCCTCTAATACAGTTCCTCATGTTGTGGTGACCCCCAACCATAAAATTATTTCATTGCTACTTCATAACTACAATTTTGCTACTGTTATGAATAACATTGTAAATATCTGTGTTATCCAACGATCTCAGGTGACCCCAGTTAAAGGGTCATGTCCCACAGGTTGAGAACCACTGCTTCAAAGGTCTTTGTGGGTCAAGAATACATTATGTCCTGAAAGGAATGGGGAACGTATGTCCACCTTCCGTTCCATTTGCATACCTAATATCTCAGAACTGCATATCCTGATGCCAACCATTCTTCTCTCCCCCAGACTGGGACATGTGGGAAGTTAAACTTAAAAAGTGGAGCAGCTTTCCACCCCTCAAAAATGCTAAAAAAAAAAAAGACTTGAAGCAGCCTCCACACAGAGGGGAGTGAGTGCAGACTGCAGGAGGCCTGTGGGGCCAGGTAGGAATCTTTGGGGTAACATTGATCGGGACTTCAAGCAGTGGGAGAGGTCACAGCCAGGCCCGGGGCAATATGGGGGGGTGCTACCACTTTGTCCCAAAAGTTGAGGAAGAGAAAGAAAAAAGACGTCTCTCCACACTACTGCAAGAACGTGAGGACAACTTTTGGGGGCTCCCCTGCCCAGGCTTCTCAAAATCGCTTTCCCCTTCTCTCTGTCCTGCTTGCCTTTTACCTGTAAGGCAAGGGTAACATGTAAACACTTAGAAGATTCTTGGCACCCAATAAACACAGCTTTGGCTCATGGGTACTGTTACTTTTGTTAGTAGCAGGTGCCAATCAGCCATTCTTACTCAGTTTCAACCTTTTCCTCCCTGTGGGCTTGCCTTCAGGTGAGCTGGAGTAGCCCTTCCTTCCTACCTTCCCTCCTTCCTCCCTCCCTCTTTTCCTCCCTCCCCACTTTTCTTCCTTTCCTCCATCTCTCTCTCTTTCTGAACTCACAGATGAGTCCTTTCGATCTTGTCATTTTGAAGTCTCTTGGTTGTAGATTTTTTTTTTTTTTTGGTTTTTCGAGACAGGGTTTCTCTGAATATCTCTGGCTGTCCTGGACTCGCTTTGTAGACCAGGCTGGCCTCGAACTCACAAAGATCCGCCTACCTCTGCCTCCCAAGTGCTGGGATTAAAGGCGTGCGCCACCACCGCCCGGCTTGGTTGTAGAATTTAAAGTTATCCACATTGCCTAGCAGCTTTGGGGACACGTTAGCCTTTCTTGGGACCTAGGTTTAAACTTTTTCCTGGGCCCCATTGCTTACCTGTGATTCATGTGCCAGGCCCAGGCTGATTGCTGTAGCGTCTGGCATAGTTGGCCTCTGTTCCTTGAGGGTTGGCTGAACTCAGGGCTCCCTGTATGAAGGAGCCTCTTGGAAAATTCCTCTTGTCTGTGAGCAACGTATGGCAAGAGATGCACACTGTGTTGGGAAAATGGTCCCCATCAGGGTCAGCACAATGAAAACCTGGAAAGGAAGCTGCTAAAGACAAGTCCTTGCACTGGGTCCCAAGCCGCTCCCCTCTCTGCCTGCTGCTGTGGCTGCCAGCTGTCTGTTTCTTTGGTTCCTAAAGTTCCTTTCTAAAACCTCGATGACAAATTAGCCATCAGAGCATCTCCCAGGGCTTGCCTCTGCCACTCCCCGTCACTAATCTGGGGTTCTCTGGGGACCAGGAGTGAGGCTGCCACAGAAACTCAGGCTGACTCAACTGTAGCCAGGTTGGCTGGCAAGGGATTGGCCCCAAGGCCGCGCCATGGACACCACTCACAAAGCCAGGCCAAGGAAAGGCTTGAAAATGCCAGCAGTCAGATGAAGGGACCCTAGCCAGCCCAAGCATGGCAAATATGGCTCTGGAAGGCCTTGCCTTTCTTTCCCATTCCCTGCCTTGCTAAAAATTGTTAGATTACATTCCTAAAGCTAGCCAACGAAGGTTATTCCCTTATCTGGCCACGTCCACCTCCTGAGGCCAACTATCAAAGTCCAGCAATCGAAAGCCCGCTTTGGGCTTACCTAATTAACGTGCCTAATTAAAATTAAACACCTCATCTTAACACGCTTCCCCCTTTCCCTTTTTAAATTGTCATTTGCCTATGGGCCATGTCTGTCTCCTCACTATCCAGAGGCAGTCCTTTGTCCCTGCTTATTGAAAATCAATTCCTGCTTAAGGAAAATGACATTTAGTTGTTGCTTCATGAGCCACTTCAGTGAATGTGGGTATATTTAGTGGCTACTGATTGTGTAGATGAGAGAAAGTCAGTGAACAAGAAAATGTTTATTGAAAGATATATACGATTTCAGTCAGATATATACCCTGTCTGCCACAGCAGGTCAGAGCATCCATTTAATAGCTCTTTCCAACTATCATTTTGTTCTGCTTATAAAATAACCTAGTGTGGCTGAAGGAAAGCTCTTCTTCCAGCTGGCTTCCATTATTAACCACAGAATAGCCTAGGATTGTAGGCTAGCAAATTGAAGTTTCCAGTCTCATCTGCAAAAGTGGGCAATCAGTAAAGACTGAAAGGGAGAAAAAGAGCCAACCCCCAAGGAGCCAGAGAGATGGCTCAGAGGTTATGAATGTGTACTGCATTTACAGAGGACCCAGGTTTAAGTCCTAGCACCCTCTTTGGGGGACTGATAACCACCTGTCACTCCAGCTTCAGGGAAATCCAACACCTCTGGCCTTTGTGGGCATCTGAATGATATGGCTTAGAGGTTAAGAGCACTGACTACTCTTATGAAGGATCCAGGTTCAATTCCCAGCACCCATATGTTGACTCACAACTATGTGTAATTCCAGTTCCAGGGGATCTGATGAACTTTTCTGGTTCTCAAGGGTGCCGTATAGACAAAATAAAATAATAAATAAATAAATCTAAAACAAAAAAAAATCCCATTAAATTTGGGGATGACAAAGTGGATGAAGTACCTGCTGCATTAGTGTGAGAACCCTAGTCTGTAGGTCTAGTACCCAAATAAAGGTCAGATGGACAGGTATGAAAACCCACCTGCAACCCCGGCACTCAGGAGTAAAAACCAGGGGATCCCTGGAAAAGCTAGCTAGTTGGACTAGCTGGGTTGTTGAGCTCTGGGCTCACTTGAGAGACTCCACTTCAGTTATATAGGATGAAGAGTGACCAAGGGAGACTCCGATGGCAACAAATAAAACCCTAAAGCATGTGGGCAACACGGAAGACCTGTTGTTAATATTCTGAACTGGAGGGAAGTGAAGACAAAACTTTTAATTAGCAAATCTATTTATTAGTAACTATAGGCACTTATAATAAATATAAACAATTATTACCTAACAACTAACCCTATTAGCAACGATAGCAATTATTATCTAACAACTAATCCTAACCTTTTAGAAGGATACAGTCTCTGGGGCAGGTCTTCAGTGGTCAGGAACACCTCAGGAGCGGATCCTTTAAGGCACTGGTCAACAATCTTTCCTCAGGAACACCTCGGACGTAGGTTCTTTAGGGTGAATTGGCTATTCCATTGCTAGGATGCTTGGGCTTTCTTCTCTCTGGAGCCTCAGCTGTCCGTAGACCAACTTGGTCAGTTTGTATGTATTAGTCTGCTGCAGTCTTTGGGGCTGGCCACAGTTCTACTCAGGCTGTCATTTAAACTGGTTGAACACCTCAGGGCAAAAGCTGTGCCATAGGATTTAGTCCTTGGCTATTTGCTGCCTTGCTTTTCTCTGCCTCAGAGAGAGCTGACCGTATTTTTCGAGCTCTGTTTGAGATCAGCTTTTCAGTCACATGCATTTTCTCCATCATATGAAGCAAGCCATCTTTCATCTCGTTCTTTCTAGCATGGGCTCCATCCACTTTGTCCTTAAATAGGGTCTCTCCTTGTTTCACCTGACTTCAGTCTAATCTAGGGTTCCACCCACTTTGTAAGGCTATTATCAGCTGCAAACAATGCCAGGCAATAAACCTTGTTTTCAGTCCATATGCTGCCATGCCAAGTGCCCACAGGTGCCAGGCTGATCGTCATGACTTCTTTTAAGAGACTGTATCAGAAGTCCCTAGATATTCACTAAATCTAATTTATATTGATCTAACTCCCTTCCATGGAAGTGCAACATTTTCCATGTTTGAGGTGGAGCCTCTTTGTTGGTGGAACTACTAAATTAAATATTTCAAAAAGCAGCATTTCCATACCTGGTACAATTGCTTTTCCTTAGGGGAGATCACCCTATCAGTAGACATTGCTGTGCTGGGGAAATCCCATGATGCCTTTCTGCTTCTTGTCTGCTCTGTTTCTGACTGCTCACTGACCTTCAACACATAAGCCAACTTTCTTGGCCTGTGTGCTTTCCCCTCTTCGATTCTGTAGGCTGCTGGAATTGCACACTGACACATGACTAAATACAGGCCCTTTCTCTAGGCACCAAGCCACATGTTCCTTTTCTGCCTCAGAGACCCTGTCTAAACCCGCCTTGCTTCCTTATCCCTTCAAAGATTAGCTTAAGCTGTTGCTTTAGCCCCCTCCACCTGAAATCAAGGGAGGTGCAGATGCAGCATGTTCCCTTGCTAACAGGACAGCACTGCACAGTTCAGAAGCCACTCTGTTCTATAAGGTGAAATCAAGGGAGGTGCAGATGCAGCATGTTCCCTTGCTAACAGGGTAGAGCACTGCACAGTTCAGAAGCCACTCTGTTCTATAAGGTATCCATGGAAGCTTAAAGGGTCCAGTGACACAGGGCTGCTAGCAGATTTACCTTTGCACTCTTCACAATGTATATGACAACCTCTAACGAACAATCCTAGTAACCTTGCTCAGCCCATGGCTGAGAAGCTGCTACATGCAGGCAGATAATGTGAAGATTTTGATAGCACCTGCCCTGGCTGTTATCATCATCATCATCATCATCATCATCATCATCATCATTATGATTATTATTTTGTCAATCTGATACAAGTTAGCATCATTTGAGAAAAGGGAACCTCAATTGAGAACATGCCCCCACAGGACTGGCCTGTGAGCAAACCCATATACATTTTCTTGATTAAAGATTGATGGGGGAGAGCCTAGCTCACTGTGGGTGGGGTCACCTCTGGGCAGGTGGTCCTGGATAGTATAAGAAGGCTGAGCAAGTCATGGGGAGTGAGTTAGTAAGCAGCCTTCCTCCCAGGCCTCCGCTTTGGTTCCTACCTGGAGTTCCTGCTCTGAGTTCCCTCAGTGATAGGCTGTGACCAGCCTTCCTCCCAGGCCTCTGCTTTGGTTCCTACCAGGAGGTCCTGCTCTGAGTTCCCTCAGTGATAGGCTGTGATCTGAGAGTTGTAAGATGGAATAAACCCTTTCCTCCCCAAGTTGCTTTTGGTCATGGTGCTTTATTATACAAACAGGACCCTAAGTAAGATATAACCCCAAACTAACTGTTGTTGAATTTACTCATGATCTTTGGCAGTTTGAGAATATAATTTTCTCAGTTTGAAATCACACACGCGCTATGAGTCTTCCAGTAAGACATGGATGCCTGCCCGTTCTATTTACAAATGGAGAAAGGAAATGAGATAGTATTTGTAGCCATGGACTGTCTCTCCTCTGTATGCTTTCTGCTCCTCCAGGTGGCTCTGGGACAACAGTGGCACCTTGGTACTGGAAGTAGGACTAGAAGAAGGGTTTCTAATCTATCAATGTGGTTCTATGCTTTTTTTTCATGGAGAACCTGATTTGGCCTTAAGAGCTGGTTGTTTTCTCTTCTACCCCTCATCAGGCTGTGAGGTAAGCAAGGGTAGGCAGAAAGAAAGAGAGAGAGGAAAAGAAAAGAGGCTAAAATTTAAATAAATAAATACCCAGTGGCAGAGTCTGGTAGGATGACCCTCAGGTCTCCATGCATGTGCTGGCATGCAGACCTACTCTCTCTTTTGTGAGTCTGATTTCCCTCAGGACAAAAATCGCCAGCTAGCACAAGGCAGCAATCCCGTCTCTCCAGCCCCCTTCCCACCCAAGTGTTATCAAAACCAGCGTTCCTCTTCTCTGTGTTCATGGTCCAGACTAGCTCATGTGCATAAAATTGTATCACTTCATTTCATATCCCTCAAAGTCTCTCAGCCAGGGACGGAGGGGGGTGGGGCAGGTGGCATCTAAACAGAGCTTGCATGTGACCAAGTCAGGGTTCCAATTTGCACATTTTCTTTCTTCTCTTAAAGCAGGGTTTCATGTATCCCAGGCTAGCCTTGAACTTAAGGATAACCCCCTGCCTCTATCTACTGGGATTACAGGTGTGAACCACCAATCTTGATTTGTAGCACCCCAAATTCTTAAAATCAATTCGATGGACCCCAGGGCTTTCCTCACTTAGAATAAAATTATGTCCATGTTTGATTTTTTCATGGAGACAAGTCTACCTAAAAAAAACCAAAAAACTAAACTTCTGGGGGGGGGGGACCACTCCTACATCTGTGTATGATTCTGTTTACAAGTAGGAAAAAAAGATTTCAGAAAAAAATGTTGAGATTAAAAAATGTAACAATATATGGCTTAATTCCTCATTTTCGGGGGGGGGGGCGGGGAGAGAAGCTCTATTTAAAGGGAGACCCTACCTTTTTTTTTTTTTTTTTTTTTTTTTTTTTTTTTTTTTT